>JANIJG010019036.1:91966-111124 GCA_024611175.1 Megaceryle torquata
CAAAATTGAAAAAAACAGACTAATAAATTAAAAAATGTTCTGGGAAATTTAAGGGGCAAGTCAGCCAAATTTGTACCAAAAAAAAAAAAAAAAAAAAAAAAAAAGTCCAAAAAGTGCTAAAATAGTAAAAGGGAAACAAAAATCTTTTAATAAACAGGCAAGCTAATTTTGAATGTCAGCATTATTCTCCCTCCACAGGCTTCTGGTGATATGAAATCTTTGTAAGGACAAGTCATATTCACTTCAAGAGTCTTTCCTATTTGCTCTTCATTAGCATATTCATAATTTAAGACATCTGAATGAACAGATTCTTGGATTGAGAGCTCCTCTTAGACAATTAGGAGTTGAAATTTGTTCCAAATAGCATTCAGAAAGCAATTTCTCTGAGAATAACATTAAGGTTTTAGATATGATCTATGAGATTAGTGTCACAGTCTAATAACTCCAGGCATGCTTCAAAAGAAAACGAACCCTATCTTAGCACAAAATGCTCTCTTCTATAGTACTTATGTTAAGAATTTCAAGACCAGATTGCTAATGCATAATACCATACCTGATACTTTGACAGACAGAAACTGCAATGTCAGATTAAGAAAAGGAACTGTGCTTGAAATCACCTTGATTGATTTACATCTTTCCCTTTCCCTATTACCTAACAGATCAATGATAATTAAGTAATAAAAAGTATAGTGCATTTTACAAACCAGTGCAAGAAATAACTGCATTTACCGATTTGTGTTTATTAACTTCTCTGGTCTCTATAGGAATGGTAAAGGAGAGCTGGAATGCTTTCCCTTTCTCACAGACCTTTGGGAAACTAGGGGAAAAGTTAATGATCAGTAGCTCTCTGATTTGTAGTTATGTCATTTGCTACATGATATTTTTTTTCTTATTTCTGACTGTTTGGCAATATATAAAGACAGATTAACTTGGGACGCAGTGACATTTGTTGCCAGACTGTAAGGATAACAAAAGTCTTCCAGAGGGAAAGTAATTAATGAGGGAATCTTCTTTTTCCTGTGAAAGTAAGCCTGAATGTCCATATTTTCTGGTTTTTAATGTCTGTCTTTTCATGCTTAACATATGAAAAATGATCTTTCTGTTTGTTGTGCTTTGCTTTGTTTTTTAGAGCCTCTCAAGGAAAAAGATATTCTTAAATTGATTTGCTTTGTGGGGCATTCAAGGACAGAGAGAGAAAATCAAGATGGAAAGATTTTTAAGGAAATAATAATATAACAGCAGGTATCTCCGGTATTAAGGATTTTTCCCATAGTACATATTGTCTCTTATGAGAAAATCATATTCTATATTCCTGGTAAATTCTAGACATATGGGGTACCTCAAATGGAACAGAAAGCTGACTGAAAAAAAACCAGCAATGATCAGAAATCTTAGTGACAAACATTTTTGTCTGGCATTTTCTGTTATCCCAATATTTATAAAATATATATGTATTTCACTTCAGCAACAGTAAAACAGATTATTACATTTGATATTACATTTGAGATTCTTTATACAATTTCCTGTTAGAAGTTTTATTTCAATTTAAGGGCACAGATAATCCCTTAAAAAAAGATATCTCAAAACATCTTTTGATCTGTATTTTAGAAATTAATTTAAAACACTCAGAAAAGTAATTTAAGACACGTGATCTCTCAAAACATATTTTCTACCTGTTAGCAACTCTTACTGTACCAAAGCCTGAAACAAGAAACAAAATTGCATCTTTTAATCATCCTTGTTGATTATTTCTTTCACTGAGGCTCCCATGTTAGCCCCTGATGAGTAGATGATGAATGACAGTACAGACTTTCGTAGCAATCAATTTCAGATAAATTGTCCACAAACTACTTGAGTCAGTCTCAGTAGTACTATGTTTCTCTTGTGTGTCTGTCACATTGGGTCAGAAATGTGTTACAAATGCTGCTCCTTGAAAAAGAAATCTGTCCTTTTCCCTCTGCTAGTTATTAGAGTGCAGGATGTGACATTTCAGGACTCATATTAGATCAATGGATTGCAGGAGATTTTGTTAGCTTTCCTTTTATGGGGGCCAGTGCTTGTCTATTTAGCCTTCTGTGTACCAGCTTACCTCACTTTTAGCAGAATATTGAGTCACAGAAATGAAAATTTAATCAAATTGTATATATGAATGATAGTGACCTTTTTAGGAACTTGAGAACAATCTCTGCTTAAGAACAGAAAGATCCCAGCTTGCTGATATCCCAATACTGAAATCTTCAGAGTAATTATACATGAGATGTCATATGTAGAAACAGTGTATCATATACACACTAACATACCAGTCCTGTCAAGACCTATTAACTAAGCACATGTGTATGTACTTTATGCCCTGAAAAAAAAAAAACAAACCAATGTGAAAGTAATTTCAGAAAAAAAGTGTAAGAATTTTTAGTAATTTTCCACTATCAGGAAAACAAAACAAAACAAACAAACAAAAAAACCAACCAAACAAACAAACAAAAGGCACTTTTAAACTATAAACTTTACTATCATAGAAAACACTAAATTCTGGAAATTACTAACTTCTGATACAGGCAAACAGTTTGAATCTAAGCCCAGTCCCTTTCCAGTGGACCTGTTGATGTCACTGTGATAAATAACATGCAGATATCAAATCAAAAATATGCCCTTGATCAAAACCAAAGGATGAAATGGAAGAGAGTACACACTGGACATATTAAAGGACTAATAAAAAAATGTTCATTATTTCTATGCTGCAAATGGGAAAGGATTGCTTTCTGTAGTACTTTAAGAACAAAAGGTTATTTCCAGTATGTGAAATCAGGTTTTTTATGATAAAACAAATTTTTATGCTTTGAATATATTTGGAATTGAGTGTCTACACAAGCTCATCTTTTTTATTATATCAGAAAAAAAATTAGATCATAATGTTTTGGAGAAAAAAATGTATCTTCATAGCTAGCATTTACCCCAAAAAGGGAAGAATAGATACATGGCAGAACATTAACAGCTTATTTTTGGATGAGGATTTAGAGAAGCCAAGGACAGTTGACATGAGGATAAACCAGAATCCTTCTTGGGTTGTACTGTTTCTTCTGTCCAGATTGTGTGAGAGTATAGGCCATTGTCTCTTTCTTTATATGCAGAACTTTGATTTCAAGCCTAGAGTTATATTCTAACCATTGAAAAGCATATGTGTGCTTAATGGCTACTTCACTCTATAGACAGAACAGTAATCCACAGAAAAATGTTTACACCAAATATGCTTGCTAGGCTATTCTTTGCATATTTGACTCTTTAATATTTAAATGTGGAAATAACTCTGAAGTTATAATGTTCTTACTTCATATAATGTAGCCCAGAAAGAAAAATTTCTTGTTCTTTATTTTTTGAGGTCTTGCACATAGCATGAATAAAATGAGACTCTTCCCAAGAAGTTTTGGGGCAGATGTATGTCCTATTTGACATCACCAAGTCACTCTCTCTGTTCTTTGTTTCCCAGTGTTGGTTGCCTGGGGTAAGGATGTTCCTTTACAGTATAGTACACATTTGCTCCATCGTTAATTTGTTGTGATTCTAGCAGTAAGAGCTCTTCTCTCCTTTGGGACATACAAGAATTGATTATGTGGAATTTAACCAAGAAAGCAAGCACCCATGGTAGAAAGAAACACATGTTCTTTGTTGGCTTGTGGGACATTTGTTAACATTCCATGAGTCTTTAGATGTAATTGGAAAAGCTACAGACCTTTTGTAGATCTCTTGGGTCTGGGTAGTTTGTCTGAAATGTAGCAAATAAGTCTGAATTATTCTAATTCCTTACTCTAGCTGATAAAGTGATTGCTGTGAGGTTCCAATAACAGTCGAGCAAAGCACTGTTGTTACTTCATACACGGAAGCTGTTTCACAGCACCCTAGGTGCCTCGGTCTTGCCAATGTTAAGAACTTGCTATTCACAGCATTGTAACCCTATCATTTAGTCCCCTGAGGCAGCGTTTTCCTAGAGATTCTATGGCTGTAATTTTTTTTTTACTGTTCTCATGCTGTTTTTCTCATACTGCTGCTCTCATGGCCTTACACTTGCAAATCCCATCAGTGTTACAGACTTATGGGCAGCACCTACCACCTGCATGAAACTCACCCTTCTCATCCCTTCTTTCCTCAACTCCTTACAATAATGTACAGCAAATTACATGATGTTAGTCAAGATGAAAGATATAGTTTTGTGTGTTCACATTAATATGTGTCTACACATGTTTGCAAGAACTGACCATCATAAATTAAATAATGAATCTGAAAGAGACTGGAAGTTTTGTAATGTTTTAGGGGAAGAAAATTCTTTTATCCATGCCATGGTAGTCTTCAGATTTCCTCATAGCCACGAGATAGATGTAATATTCTAGGCATTTCTAGAAGCACACTCTAAAACACTGGCTATTCTGTACAGATGAAATCAAAGTCAATGAAAGTCAGTTGAAATATAAGAAGAGCATTGCATAAGGATGAGCATTTCCCCACTCCTGTGTGTTCACAGCTAAGTATAGCTCAGGGAGTCTTCTGTGAACAAGTCCCTTCTATTTTTAAAAAATTCTAAGAACAAATTCTGTCTTGGGCCCTGATAACACAAATTAGACCAAGCACAGTAGGTAATCAGAGGTTTTCAGGACAAGTAGCTGAGCTGGTGATCAAGTGACTAATTTTTTAGTCTCCTATAGCTTTATGAAACATGAAATTGTATCTACAGCACAAAACTCTGACTCAGCCTAGACAAGGACTGTAGAATATACCACTCAATCTGAATATTCATGACTTATCTAATTAAACCATTAAAAAACCCTAAACAATAAAACAAAATCTAAAACCCATATACTGTCTTTCTAATTAAGGTCTAAAGCTTCTAACACTTCGATCAAGTAAATACAAAGGACTATTTTTTACTAGTATGTATTTTCAGACATATTGGAAAATTACTGATAAAAAAAATTTTTACTTTGATTAGGAGGAAATTGAGATGTGACAGCTGTTCTTAATCCTTATGGTGTGAGTTAGATGCATTTCCAGTTATTCTACCAGGCTTTAGAGTGAAACTCAAGTGTTGATGCATGGCTATGTCTGTTATTTCCTGAAAGGTACCAGTCTGGAAACATTTCACTGAGATCAGAGAAGTTACCTGTGTGTGTACCAGACTGCTCTTTAAGCAAATGTACTGAAATCACCTGAGATGAGACACTGTAAGTAATTATTTTTTTATTACAGTGTTTTCTGTAACATCTAATGTAAGGAGACTATCATTATTTAAGTTCACTAAGCATAGTTGATGGAGTTTTGAAAGACAAGAAAACTACAGAAGACGTACACTATGCTAGCTAATTTCCAAAACCAGAAATCCCAAATAACAAACTATAATTTCAGTGAAGCACTTAGAATAGGCCACATGGTCCATTTACTCTCATATTTTCTGATGTAAAATAGTAAAGATGAGTAAAGATGCTTTAGAGGATACTTAAGGAATCTTTGGCTGACGAAGAATTTGCAGATGTATTTTTTGGCCTCTGAAATGCTGGATATTATACATCATTTTTCATGTTTTAGTGACTTCTTGACTTCATTCTATTTCAAAAGTAAATTTCACTCTTTGTCTATCCAGTCAATTGTGTGTTTATTCTCACTGTAAGCTTTGAACAGAATTACATTTTCCTTGTTCTTGCATTGAGAGGAAATCATTGTATAACACATTTTGCACTATTCTTCTGTTCTCCATGGTACTCTCTCACTTTTCCTGCCATTCAGTCATTGTTGTTTGGAACCACGGGACTTAATTCTCAGATAATTTAGACAACAGTCTGTATGAAAAGGGAGGAATTCAAATCATTGTACCCTTCAGATTTGAGTTCCAGAATCCCATTGTATAGGTAACCTATCACCATATGTAACAGCTATAAAAATAACTTAGCGGTTAACAGACTGTAGGATGAATTCAAAGATACCAGGAGTCTTGCTGGGAAGCCTACAAGGCAGTATGAATATAGAGGAATTCCTAGGTTATAGGCTTCCATTGTACTCTTTGTTAATGAAAAATATGACCCAGCTCAAACTTCATTATCATCCAATTATGCATTTACTATTAATGCACTTTCTCCTGGGTCCATTCCCTGTACTAACCAGCTATCATAAAGTTTCAGTTTTATAGTAGTACATCTTTTCCAGTAGCTTTACAAATGTGCTAAACAGTTTTGCATCCCCCTTTCTTTATTAAGCATAAATTCAAAGGGTGGTGTTCTGACAAGCTGTTTCCATCCTTTGAAAATACGACTTACTGAGGAGTTTCCAGTGGCTTAGTGGAATGACCAAGGAATTAAGATATGACTCGGAATAGGCTGGAACCAGTGTTTCCCATGAGAATGTTTTCATGCCAACATAGATCTTGTTTGCTTTAGACGTACAGATGTCAAAGTTAATCAGAGTATATGAATTTAGCTTTAATTAATGATAACAAATTTCACACTTGAATAAACTATAGTCCAGAAAGGATGCAAGTGAAAGAAGAACTTTAAAATGTATATATATTCTCATAGAAACTGATGAGTTTTCTGTATTTTAAAAACTATTAATATATTTGCATTTTTTGCTAGACTGGGCCTTCATTCCTACTACAGAATTATTTTGACCTAATTAGTCTGGAGATCAAAAAACATATCCCTTTTTTAGACTGAGATTCTGGAAAATTTTGCTCCTGTGGGTATTCTGCTGTATTCACATACAGGTGGAAATATACCAACATCTCAAATTGGGGTCATGGAACAGCAGATAGGTTGTCTCCTGAGTTTGTATATATCTGTATATACACAAATAAAGCAGCCAGAGTATTTTCTCGTATGTACATTAAATAAACCAGAACAGTCTCCCGAAGCAAGTAACATTTAATAACATAAACCATAATAATTATGTAATTAAATCCTTTTCTGAAGTTATCTGTGAGCATTGTATCTGAGATATTTAGATACAAAAAACTTCTGTAAGGACCACTGATATTTCACAGATCACTGAGGAGAAATGAAGATGACAAAGAACCATAATACCCTATCATAAATATGTTGATTAATACAATGCAACTAATTAACCACGTAAAACTGATGTACATTTACTCTTTCAGAATAACTTATACCATGTTCTCAGGAATTGTCTTTTTATGTTTGTTAATAATTTTAGCATAACTTATCTGTCTCAGATTCTTGTCTCCTGATGTTATTTAATACCATTTGAAAACCAATGCTTTCAAATGCTATTTATGTCAGTCATGCTTTCTAAATCAGTAATTATTCTACGTTGCAGTATACATGTATAAACTTTTACTTCACTTTTTAAAAGAAAAATATATTTAACCTAGTAATTATTAATTAACAAAGAAATACATTTGAAAAACAATAAGCTAAGATTAGATACTGCAAAGTGATCTCTCACAGTGCAGTTCTACTATTTTGATAATTCTCTAGAAAATTTTGTAAGTACCTTTTGACAATCAGTGAAAAATTCTATCCCCACTACTTTAATTTAAGAGTATAGTTTTAAAAAACAAAACAAAACAAACAAAGAAGTAAGTTTAAGCTTCTGGTACACACGATGTTAAAACTTCATATAGAATCCCGCTGAGTTTATTTAAAAGAAGAAATTTCATGGAAGGGATATTCAAAGGTACAATACCTATTGTACAGGATTTCTTATGTGCTTTTCCTGTCAGGATTGTGTTTCCTAGGAACCTGCTACTTGCAAGACAACAAACTTTTTCTATTGCACAAAACTTTTTACATTTTTGACATATCTGACACACTTTCCCTCATCTGTCAAGCCAAAGCATGAACAGTGATTTATAATTATATAAGGAAGAGTTGAAGCAACTGAAATTCAAGGTAAGCTTCCTTTATTTGTTCAGAGCATTACTATCTTTACTTTTCCAATCATTTTTCAGGTAGGACTATCTTTGAGCTCTCTTCCTTTATGTTGCTAAGACTCTATTTCCTCCACAAAATCTTACAGATGTCAGCATTCAGCTGTGACAGAACAGCTTAAGGACTGCAAGGTAAAGTTATCAGCTGGCAGAGTTTGAAAAATCAAAAGTAAATCACCTATCTAAATGTATCTGTATTGGTAATTAATTCTTCAGTAGCTGATGGAAACAGAAAGACTAAATATAACGGGAATTTTTTTTACTGACAACATTTTTAAAATAATTTCACTTTTATAAACATTCCTCCTAATTATTCCTCGTGTTCAATTTGGTGTGCACCACGATCCCAGGCCCAGGTCCTTTTCTACCAAGCTGCTTTCCAGCCAGCCAGACCCTAGAATGTACTTGTACATGGGGTTGCTTCTCCACAGTTGTAGGACTTGGCTCTTCTATTTGCTGATCTTCATGAACTTTCCATCAGCCCATTTCTTCAGTCTGTTGACAACTTTCTGGATGTTAGCACAACACAGTTTTTTCCAGTCACTCCTCACAGTTTTGTATCATCAGCAAGGCATATAAATTTTCTTTGTGGAGAACTTCCAAAATGCACTTTCAAAGAGAATTACCTCACATATACAGATACTTGAAATAAACTACTGTTTTGAATTACATGTTACCTCTATTGATTATGTTGGAAGCCAAATGACCATCTACTTGGTACCGGATGTTGAATTATTACTATACAGATAAATGTAAGTAAGATACACTCAGGTCTAGTGATTCTTCCTTTATTTCTTATGATCCAGTGTTAACTTTCTCTGTAGCTTCCCTGTGATTCTGTTAACTTATTCTACAACAGTCTTCTCTACCAGAAGTCTTAGATTGTTAAACAGTCTTTCAAAAACTTGCATGCACAGAAATCAAAGCTAAAACCCATAAGCTATTAATCAGGATCTTATTTTTTAACTGTCTCCAAAAGTCATCTGAGGACCTTCAAACTTTCTACTGATTCAAATCCCTATCCCACTGAGAACCATTCACTTTCCTACTGCTTGCCTCACCACTGTGTTATTTAAACATCTACCCTCTTCCACACTAGTTTTGGTAGGCTCTGATAACTGTTGAAATTCTACCCAGATATTAATGCATTTTAGTTATCTTTCACAAAAAGCAAGGTATCACATAGGCTTACATTTACCTCTACTTAAGTAATTGAATAAGGAAGCATTGATATGCTCATAAATCTGTGACAAAAATGATAAAAATTATTTCTTATTAACCTGTGTACTCCAAAACCAAAGAAGACTAGAGCTTTAATGCCTCCTTTTTGTTTGTTTGATAGTTATTTTTAAGACAAATATTGCCATAACAATAAAATATGGTAAATTCTCCTCACAAAAAGTGCTAAGGGTTAATGACTGTATTAAGCAGAAAAAAAATCAACATATTGCTGACCTGGAAAATATGAAAAGCTAAATAAGGCTTTAAAGGCTGAGGAATTATAAACAATAAACTGTAATTTCTTTAGCTTCCTAATAATTTATTAATAGGTTATTTCAGACTAATGCTGATTAATTTACCATTTTTCATATTGATTATATCAAGCACTTCCAGGTTATCTATGTTCCTACAGTCACTTTACAACAGTGCCACATCATTTTCTACCCAAAGATTATGTGAAGCCTGTTAAAAGTTGAATGAAACCAGCAGATAAAAGCTGTTGTGGTCTAATGCCTCTCTACTCTATGTACTTCTAAAGCTTATATCAGATTCAGATTTTTCTTACAACTATCCCAGAGTTCTTCTATCAGTGGATGGAAAATATTTATAAATGGAATTAAATATCCTCACAAACCCTAATTATTATGGGTGATTAATTTTCTATTCTGGACTCAATTTAATGCCTTTACAGATTTTTTTTTACACACACCCATGTCTCTAATTTATTTCCCCCCTCCCTTTCATGTCCTAACAGTGCAGGGTCATGCTGGGATACTCATTAGTTTTATGCTAGCATTTCTGTCAGCCAGCCTCAGAGGCATCAACATCACCTTAGAAATCATTAAAATAACTGGTGCTACAATCTAAAACTGACAAGCAGAGAATAATCATTTAGGGGATAAAACATGTTCTTCCATAAAAGAGCATTTTGGAGGAAAAAATTAAAAATGCTTGTGTTCCAGTTATCCTCTGGAGACAAAGATAGATCTCAATAAATCAGATCTGAACTCACTTTAGTACATATATCCTTGCCATGACTGAGAAATAGCATCAGGTTTTTCAGATCCATGATTTATTTTTTGCTGACAAAGTCCAGAAGTATTGAATTACACATGACAGCAAAGATGCCTGATCAGGTTTGTAATCTGACACTACATTGTCTGAGTCTGGTTACATTATTTGCATACTTGTCAAGACACATTTCACTTAAGATATCTGCTGCCTCCCTTACCAGAACTATTTATGAGGCAATTTTTCCCAAGAACAACATTAAGAATTTGCTTGGTCATATATATGAAGATTCATCTGAAATGAATAGCACAGTTTTGAGGTTTGAGGGACTTTGAATCATTAAGTATGGATCCTGATTGGATCAGTGGGTCATCTGGAGGAATCTTGTGAAAGTCAGTTAAGAGAATATGGGAACAAAAAGAAAATGTGTCTTGCACGGCTTAGTGACTTGGCCCTTTAGGGTCCCCATTCTCTTTCTGACTAACAGAAACATCTACTGTTTTTCCTTGGTCGCTCAATATAGATATATGTACCCTTTTAAATACCTTTGTATTTCTCAGTTTTTCTCCTCATAGCCCCATAATACTGCTTTAGAATAATTTTTCCCACTCTTAGTTCAGCCAAGAGAGGTGAGAAGGCAGCTACCCACTGGTCACAGAACCACAGAATCATCAGAGTTGGAAGGCACCTCTAGAGATCATCTAGTTCAACTCCCCTGCTAAAGCAGGATTGTCTAGACCACATTACACAGGATCACATCCAGGTGTGTTTTGTTTATCTCCAGAGAAGGAGACTCCACAGCCTCTCTGGGCAGCCTGTTCCAGTGCTTTGTCACACCGACAGTAAAGTTTTTCCATATATTTAGATGGAACTTCCTGTGTTAAAGCTTGTGCCTCTTGCTCCATTTCCTGTCACTGGGCATTACTGAAAAGAGTCCACATCCACTGTTTAGATATTTATAGACATTAATAAGGTCTCCCCTCAGTCTTCTCCAGGCTAAATAGTACTAGCTCTCTCAAGCTTTCCTTGTAAGAGAGATGCTCTCATCCCCCAATCACCTTTGTTTCCCTCCACTGGACTCTTTCCAGTAGATCCCTGTCTCTCTTGAACAGGGAAGCCCAGAACTGTGCACAGTGTTCCAGATGCAATCACACGAAGGCAGACTAGATGGGGAGGAGAACCTCCCTCAAGCTGCTGGACACACTCTTTTTTATACACCCCAGGATACCACTGGCCCTACTGGCAACAAGGGTACAGTGCTGGTTCATGTCTACCAGGACTCCAAGATGCTTCTCCTCAGGTCTGCTTTCCATCAGCTCTGCCCCTAATCTATATTGATACATGGGGTTGTTCCTCCGTGGGTGCAGGACCCTACATTTGCCATTTTTGAACCTCATTAGGTTCCTCTATGCCCAACACTCCAGTCTGTCCAAGTCATGCTGGATGGCAGCACAGCCTTCTGGTGTGTCATTCACACCTCACAGTTTTGTATTATCAGCAAACTTGCTGAGGGTATACTCCCTCCTCTTGTCTAGGTCATTGATGAATACATTGAACAAGACTGAACCCAGTACTGACCCTTGAGGATCATCGCTGGCAACAGGCCTCCAACTTGACCCTGCACCATTGATCGTGACCCTCTGAGCTCTGTCATTCAAACAGCTCTCAATCCACATCACTGTCCACTCATCTAACCCATACTTCATGAGTTTGCTAATGAGGATGTTATGTCAGACTGCATCAAAAGCCTTGCTGAAGTCAAAGTAGACAACATTCACTGCTCTCCCCTCATCTAACCAGCCAGTTATAACATCATAAAAGGCTATCAGTCAGATTGGTCAAGCAGGACTTTCCCTTGGTTAATCCATGTTGACCTCTCCCAATAACTTTCTCCAACATGTTTTGAGGTGACATTCAGAATGATTTGTTCCATCACCTTTCCAGGGACAGAGGTGAAGCTAACAGGTCTGTAGTTTCCTGGGTCATCCTTCTTGCCCTTTTTGAAGATTGTAGTGACATTGGCCTTCCTCCAGTCCTCAGGTACCTGATCTTTCAAAGATGATGGAGAGTGGCATAGCAATAACATCTGCCATGTCTCTCAGCACTCATGGGTGCATCCTATCAGTGCCTATGAATTTATGGATGTTCAGTTTGTCTGAGTTATCTCTAACCCAGTTGTCCTCTACTAAGGGAAAGTCTTCCTCTTTCCAGATTATCTTATAGTATTGGCAGTATGATCCATACTGTTTTTTGACAAAAGCACAGACACAAACATATAAGTGATAATATAAACTTTAAAAAAAGACTCTTTGAGATAATGGAGGGGCAGCTTGCTGTCATTAACTGGCACACCCAACACTAGATTCATTAATAGTCTGTCTGCCTGTAATGGTCAGGCTTAGTCTTTTTGTCACACTGAAAAGGACATGAGTAAATAAAGAGCTTTTGAGTTAAAAATACCAGCAGAAACAATACCAAATTTCACCGATTACAACAAAATGTCTATTTTTATTAAGAGTACTGACACCAATAAAAATAATAAATTACTAAGTACAAACCAGCCAAAGATGAAGATCAGCAATCAGGGTCTTGAGGTCAGCATTCATCTTATTAATGTCTCCATTGTGGCCCAGTTCTCCACTTTAGTCAGTGAAGGATGAGTCAGTGAATTCAGTATGGTTCATATTATCATTTACCTCATCCTAAGGTAGATTTGTATATTTGCACATTTCGGAAGATGAACTGCAATCCTAAATGTCACCGATGATACTGATTAAATATCAATTGACCCTGAGATCTTTGATATCACAGAGTTAGACTCCTAGGGCTTAATTCTGTTGTGTACAGCTTGGTGTCCAGTGCCACTTGAGATCACCTAAAGTAATCTATGCCATTTTCTTAGTTTCTAGAGAGGACAGTTACAGAATCTATGGAAGTGCTGGATCCCTCTAGGATGGCAAATAGTGGTTAAGTGGGACACCAAATGTCATCTCAAATGTCAATGGATACATGTGAGAAAACAAAAAAAAATCAAATCAACCCACCTAATATTAGGCAAGATTACTTAGAGCCCATGACTGTATTAGTTATAGTTCTCTTAGGTCATGACACTTTCTCTGTGCCTCAGTAATGTGACTGTAAATTGGGTTTAAAGCAGTGTCTTATGAAGCAATACAAATACTAAAAATCATCAGGCAGATACTGTGGTGGGGTCAGGGAGTATAAAAAGATACCTAAAGAAAGTGTACAATCTAAACAAAATTGTAAGTGCTGAGATTAATATTGCATTACATATAGGATTGATGGCAGATTCTAAATAATGGCTGTTTTGTTTCTTGATCTCTGATATTCATTTCCTAAAATATACAGTAAATTTTCCTTTCTCTTTTCAAGGTTCTGATTGTCTCTATCATTGCTTTTAATGGCATTACTTGCAGAGTAAAGCACTTCAAAGGGAAAAAATGGGGCAGAACCCTGTCTGGTAAGAAAAGAGAGTCATTATGAAAGTTGCTTTTTTGCTCAGGGTGGATCTCAGAACTTTCTGTAAAATTTGAGAATCCTATTCAAAATCCCAAGTTCATGAAAAAAAATCCCCTACTGCTCAGTTCCTCAGTTCCCATGACAGATATACATGTATTTGATGAATCATAAGCTGATAATACCAAGGCTGAGGTAAACTTTAATAGCACATTGTCATACATTTTGTGAGGGTTTTGTGTAACATTATAAAAATGCCATCAGAATTTTTTTCTGTTTCGCTGCAGTCTGAAAATATGGTCATTTTATATACGATACACAAGCAAACAGCTGGGTAAATTCTGTCAAGACAGATAAAAGGATAGCACTTAAAGAGGAAAAAAAGAGGCTTTTTGACAAAGTGATTTTTATCTCCAATTATGGCTGCTTAGAAATGATAACTCTCACAAAGAATTCAAACACATCTCCTAATGGAGGTAGCTATTGCCTTCTATTGGTAACTCAACATTCATTCTTTCATTAGATGCCTTTCCTACAAAGTTAGCATATACAAAAATTTAAAATGTGATGCTGTCAATGACATTTTAAGACCTGTATTGCAGCTCTCTGTTTCAAAATGCAGATACAATCACTGTTACAAAGTGTTATCCAAGAGGACTTTTGAAGAAAAGCTGTATGTTTGCTGGAAAAATATGTCATCTTATTAGAATAAATTGTTAATATTCTAAGAAATAAAGTCTTCCACGTGGTAACTTCCTGCAGTACACTGCAAAAAGAAACAGATCAAGTTTCAAGTACCATGGGCTTTATCTTCCTGTCTCTGAATCAATTTGTTGAGTGAATTACACCAAACCTTCTGTACAGCCTTCACCACACACAGAAAAGAAGTATAGAGGCATCAGGATAATGGTACCAAAGAGAGGATTCACATTTGCTTTTATACGCTACGGTGGATTTCAGAGTGTATCCACAAACACACCCACATTTTTATTTTGTCTGTCAAACTCTTGTATCAGCACTATTAATGGAAAGAAGATTTAGTATATTAAAATGCAAATTAAATGAACTTTGGCAGAGAATTCCTGCGGTACTCTATCATTACAGTAACAAATAGCTTATGAGCTGGAGCAGCAGTTTACTAAAAATAAATAATTTTTAGTTGGGGGACTTTAATCTGCTATGTCATATTCCTCTTCAAGTGTAAGTATAACTAAATTGTGAGTTTAGTTATACTTGAGTGAATTAGAAGCAGCATCCAGACAGTGATTTTGAAAATAATAGCTATGCTTTTTATGAAGCAGTAGTACAGTACAAGTAGAAAAATCTATCTAAAGCAGTACCTAAGAGATAACACCACCACAACAATTAGCAATAGCTATGAGGAGTGCTAAGGTGCAATTTTCTGTTCCTAAGTAGGACACACAGCATGTTTCACTTCAATTAACAAGTAGAAGACTAAAGTGGTTTCGGCTGTTAGAACAAGTTTTCAATGGTTGTGATATGGCTTCCATTTGATTAACTATAAGGAGGCAAATGAAGCTTTTTGGCTCTACAGAAGTGGATTGGAAAAAGTCATTAACCTTCTTCCCCACTTCTGAGTAAGACTGGAGATTCTGCAAACAGGGTATCTGTGTAATTTGGAACTTCAACTGAGGTTTGCTTCAGCTTTCAGTGGATCCAGCAGTGGCCTTGGTCTGCATACCAATCCTTGGTACTAACTCTAAACATGGGGTGTTACTGCTAGAAGCAGAAACTGCCTGTGAAACAGGCTGCTAACTTCAGAAAGTGCAGATAGTTAGAAGAACGGAGCTGAAAAGTAAAATCACTGAACAAAATTAATTCTGTTCTCTCTCAAACCAGGACAATAGTTTGTGACCAGAAGTGAATTAATTGCTAAGACAACTTTCTTAAATCAAAATATTGTTACACATTAAATGAAAGAACACAGAATTTATTTAATTTTATTTTAAACCCCACATACTTCACACATGTATGTAAAACTATTACCCACCATCCCTTAGATCAGGCATCTCTGGCAGTTTCTGATAGCAGAAAAATTGGTTTTGTCCATTTGATTAGATATCTGTGAAGTATCTTCTTTTGTAAGTGCCATAGCTCTTATGCTCTGCTGGTTCCCTGATACATCATTCTGAATGGGAAAGAACCTTTTTAGGTGACTGAGGGCAAGCAAAAAAGACTTGATGATAGTATCTCAGCTATCATTTCATTCCAGTACAAAAGCATTCACAAAGTAATGGTTTGTCTTCACATTCTGTTTACCACCTATTAAATTTCATCAATATATTCCTATGAAAAATATCTCAATATCTGGTTTATGTATTGTGTCCATAAATTACCATGGAACAGACATAGTCTGAATAAGATTAATAAAACTTAATTGCTTTCATATAAGATCATACAGTTATTATGCAGTAGTTCTCATATTGTATTCCATCCTTTGTGTCTATCTTACAACTTATTCTATGAGCACCATATTCTTTCACTATTTTATAATTATTATTGAATTTTTGAGGGCTGTGTAGTCAGCAAGTTTCAATTTATTTTTTTTTTTCTCTCAGAAAGTGGTGAAAAATCCATTCTCCTCTCAAATCTATCAGTTTCTGAAAAACATTGTTCCAGAAAACAATTTTCAATGGAAAGTAAAAAGACAATCACTTCTTAGCCTTGGACAGGCATACAAGTAGGCATCTATCCCAGGATTATAATATGGACATTGAACATAAGAACTAGATGCCTAAGCTCTGGGAAAAGAAATGTCTTATGTCACTCGAGCTGAGTGTCCTAGCAACTGTTCTAAAGCAGTTTCCTGGTCTTCCTCCAGAAGAAAAAGAATCAAAAAATGTCAGGTTTGTACCCAAGTGGCAAAATAATTCTCTTTATAGCTCAGTTTATTTCTGTGGAATGGTAAAATACTTCAGAATGTTGTACTTAGAGCATTATATTTTGTGAAGCAGTCTATCTGAGGATTATTTTCTCAGAACACAACTGCTTTCAACAGTGCATTTGACTAGGTAAAATAAACTCCAAAACCTTATGATCTGAGGCAGTCAAAGAGCCTGTCAGATCAGTCACAAATTCAGGCAGGTAGCAGAACTCCAAATCTTTCATTTTGCCACATGTTGGCCTTCTTTTAAAAGAAACCAAGTGCTAATTTTGGAATGCGTGAGAATCCAATTTTTCAGTCTTCCTGTAATATAAAAGCAAAATTTCACACCAAGATTTAGTTCTTCTTCAATCAATGCATACATTCACAATAAATTTCACTTCCCTTCAATCTCACTAAAGAAATGTGTGAACTTTACTGTGAGTTCACATTAGAAAACATTATTATATTTACAAATATATCACTGAGAAGATGTAAGTACAAATCCAGAGATTTTGTTGGAGTGTATCTCAAGGGTGCTTCTAGCATCCAGACAGACTGTGTGGAGAGATTAGGAGTGGAGGCAAAATGAAGAAAAATCCCCTAATGGAAGAGTCACCTGTCAGAAAAGCTCTGCCAAGGAATGTCCAGAGTATGAAGCTTGATGATGTTGTTGTCCACAAGCTATAAGTATGAACAGTATCTATGAGCCAGAGATGAGAAAACCAGCAAGGATACAGAATCAGCAGTTAGACAAGGAAACATAAACACACAAATCCATGAAGAAAAAAATTGGTTTAGAAGTGAGAAAACTGGCATCCCTTCGAGACACAGAGACAAACTTTCCCTTAGCAGCACAAGAGGGATTGCAGGCAGAGACAACTGGCTTTACAGACTCTCTTCATCACTGTGTAGGCTGCTGCATGGAAAAGCCCACCCAGACAGCAGAGGAATGAGGTTCAGGCTTTACTTTCTAGATTCTCCCAGATTGGAGCCCTCCTTAGTTAAATCTGAACCTATCATAAAGTGGGAACCTTGTAAGGGACTTAGGCCTGGTATTCTACCCCTCATCGGTATTAGGAATAAGTATTCATTTTTGTTATGTTATCTAATACATGCTATACAAGCAGGGAAAGACTGAAAATATTCTGTGGGTCACCACTGACCATAGAATCATATGTGTTTGAGGAAGGCAGTAGGAAAAAGTGAAACTAATTCATTTACAGAATATAGCTTCTCATTTAACATTGCCCTGTCATTTAGACTGTAGTACTGACTACAGTTGTAAAAGAGATATTTATTTTTTAAAAAGCAAGGTATTTGTGCTTTGTGAGAAGGAAATGAGAACAAGAAGTATCTGTAAAATCTGTATTTGCAACAGGGTACAGAGATTTGGAAAAGATCTGATATGATAGATGGGCATGTATTAATAAAGACCATATATGTGTCACAGCAATCCATGTAATGAATTGCTTTATGTCTTTCTGATCATTTCATATCATAACTAACCTCTCCCTCCATCACTTCCTTTCACATTCCAAATCTCTGAGCAGAATAAAACACGTTTGCATTGAAAATGCAACTTGCCATACAAATATTTATCTCTTTCCTGACAGGAATCTGTAGAAGAGTCCAGTTACCTCTGGGCTAGAGTTTAGGATTTCTTTGCAATGAAAGCACAGCTATCCATGGTATTCACGGGGTTTGATAATAATAAATTATTGTAATTTAGAGAGTGTCTTTTACTTAAGACTATCTCAGGACTACTAAAAAGCTATTTGGTGTACTGGTTGCTGTTTAGATGATCCATAATAATAATCACATTGACTAAAGCAGGTGCCTCATCTGTGGAGACTACAGTCTTCATACATCTATTTTTTTTCCAATTAAGATTAGGCCAAATAATCTTCAAAGATTTCTGCGTATGACCCCCTACTGAGCTTGCCATACACAGGATGGGAAGCAACAGCATTCACAGGATGAGAAGCAACCAAGGGAACTGATCCTTTTGCACGTTGCTGGTTTTATTTATTTATTTATGATGCTCACATAGATGTTCTCTATGAAATCCTCTCTTGTAACAGTATGAGAACATGCTAGGTGTCCATAACTGTTTCTGTGAAGTATTGTGTATGGTTTTACATGAGAAACCTATGCATCGTTAAAACACCTTATTCTCGGTGAGACAAGGATTTCCCTTCCATTACTGAGCTTTAAGAGTCCAGTGCATAATACTGCAGGTGTTTGTACTCGCAACAGGAGAGGAAGTAAGGTGTCACAGTAGGGAAGAGGACAAAAATATTCATCCTGGCCTTGGGGCCAAAACAGTCCCACAGTATTATGGAGAGTAGGAGTTCAGGATTAATACCAGATGAAAAGGGGATTTGGATAAGAAAAAAACCTCCACTTGCTCATTAATTCAGTTGGAATTCATGTATCCTGTGCACAATTAGAGTAGCAGAAAGAGTTTAACTTGGGCTTTGATATAAAACATTAATAACATATTCAAACCAAGAAAAAAAAAATCCTTAGTTGTTTGCCTGCAGTAACAAAGCCTTGCTGTTTTTTCTTTTTCCTTTCCTTTCCTTTCCTTTCCTTTCCTTTCCTTTCCTTTCCTTTCCTTTCCTTTCCTTTCCTTTCC
>JANIJG010019036.1:111224-133602 GCA_024611175.1 Megaceryle torquata
CTTTCCTTTCCTTTCCTTTCCTTTCCTTTCCTTTCCTTTCCTTTCCTTTCCTTTCCTTTCCTTTCCTTTCCTTTCCAAAAAAGATCTCACCTGTTTTCACTTAAATAACTGGGATCGGTGATGAAAACCAGAAATAATATGCAGAATGAAAAGTCCTAGTCTTCTGATTTACATGAAAAGAATAATCTAACAAAAACATGATCAATAAGTCAATGAGGGGCAGAAAGTGAAGACTAGAATAGAAATATTTTAGAATGGTTGAATAGAACAGATTTTTATAACCAGCATCAGATATGTCTGATGCAAATATAGCTAATTATTTAATGACAAGTTAATAGGATTTACAATATACACTGTAAATCTGTATATCATTGAATAGACAAACTGCCACAGATCCCATCTCAGATTAACAAAAGATAAAGCATTTACATGCCCGTGACTATTTAAAATTTCATAGGAAAAAAAAAAAAAGTTAACCCTCTCTGATTTGGAGTTTTCAAACAGTGGGAAAGTTAGTAGAAACATCCTTTCCCTACATCTAAAGGTACAGATACAGTTCTGAGCTTTGGACTCTTGTTTTTAGCATGACTTGGCAAGTCTTATGTTGCATTTTGCTTTCATCTGGTTTTTATTTGAAAATCCCATCTTGGAAGATACAGAAGGAATTGTTAAACATATTAAATGTTACAACCATTTAAATAATATGAAGATAGTTGTCTGGGTTTACTTTGCTAAAAAGATGTTTAAAAAAAATCTTAGTATACTACAAAGTCTATCATACCTGCTAAAGTTAATAACATTGTTAAGACTGGATGCACAACAGAACACTAACTAAAATGGTCAAAAATGAAGAAGGAATAATTGAACCACTACAGCTTTTATACTTAAGTATTAGTATCATTTAAAGTGCACTTAAACTAATCATGCCAAAAATTTAGATGTTTCAGTCATTCAAAGTATCAACCAAGCCTTACTTTGCAAATGTACAAAATATTCCAAGAAAAAGGAAACTCTTTTTTAAACAAATTTGAACTCTTGTTTAAACAAGTAGACTATATATGTTTGTTTTGTTTTGTTTTGTTTAGCATCATTCACTAAATAGACCGGCAAAAGTATATAAACATATATCCAAGTAAATCATGCAACCTGTAATTAGCTGAAATCAGTCATGCACAGTTGATTCAGGGAGAAGTAATGTCTGTAAAACTAGGGATTATGAGTTACTTGATTGTTACAGATTGATTGTTTAAAAACAAAAACAAAACAAAACAAAAGAAAACCCTCACAAAACCAAAAACCACACTCAAAATAGCTGAGTATAAGGATGAAAAACAAAAGAAAGTATGGTCACAGAGCTGGACAACAAATCAACAGCAATTTTGGGCAGTTTTGGTCCCCCCTTGCTGGCCATAATTTAGCTACAGCATCATGGTGGAAATTCTGTTTAACTGTTTGAATGTTACAGTTGCTTGAAAAGTCCCAATTAATTAATATATTAGGGACCATAGAGTATTCACAAACTGGTCATGAAGCATATTTGCAATTCACTGTTTGTATTCTGGTATATAAAATCATGTTTTGTGGCTCCTTTAGGGTAACCACAGATGTAATGAGAGTTTAAAGAGCAAATAAGGCCTTTAATTCTTTTTGGGAGGGGTTTTAGCAGACAATAAATAAGCTTATACAATTTAGAGCATTTAAAATCTTTTCTTATCATCTTTAAACCAGTTGGAAAATGATGTTTATTTGTCTCTGCACAAGGACCTTAGTTTAAAAAAATAACTGTATTCCTTCCTGACTGAGGCAGTGAGAAAGACAAAAGCCAGATGTACTGGCTGTCTGAGAGACTTAACATTAATTTTTTTTCTTGACACAGTCACACCAAGCTATGAAAGTGTGTGGTCCTAGTTGTAAAAGCTGTGGTTAGAGCATGGTTCTGACCAGGAGGTTGAGAGAATTTCTGGTTTGTATCCTGTGTGCAGTTGAACAAGTTTTTCACATGCCTGGCAAGTACATGCAATGAGATTATTTTCTCTTTACTGGTATCAACTATTTGTCACAGAAACATTTGTACATGAAAATGATGTTGACAAAGAAACTGACTATGTTTGGTGGTCACTGGACTTTGCTTATTCATCAGATTATGGGAGTTTCACAGAGGTAAGTCACTTTTGATTAAGTTCTCAAAATTTGTCTGATTATTTGCCAACTCACCCTTGCTGCTTTCTGGCAGCTGGTCTACCAGATTTTCCCCTTCCAGAAGCCACAGCTCTTCAAAAGCTCAGCAGTGGTCTGTTCACTTACAGAGGAAATCCAGAATGTTCAGTTTTCCAAACAGATGAATATGAAAGTGAAATTAAAATGAAACAAAAAGTTTCTGATATAGAAATTAATTTTTAATGTTTCACTTGAATCCTAATCCCATACCTACTAATTTTTTAACTGCCCACTTTATTAATTCAGCACATTGGTCTCTGTTTCCTTTTACTAAGTTATCACACCAAGGGGAAACAAAACATGATATCTCATAATGTAATTTAAGGACTGCATGGAAATGAGATTTTTAAGTGCAAGTATCCATATTAGGACTATTATTTAGAACTTCGAGGGATATATAATTCAGGAACCCAATTCCTACCACAGACATCTAGGGTTTAAAGTCTTTTCAAGAGATCTGGAAGCAGTGATTCAGATGCTTGTATCCACTTAGGAAGCTGTGGATATAAAGAGCTCAAGTATGCATATGCTTTCATCACTGGCTTGGTGAGCATAATCAAGTTATCCCCCATATCAAAGGTGAAGAAATTAAACCAAGATTTTATGGCTTGTAAAATTTTATGGCTCAGCCTGTCCTTATAGGCAAGGTGTTCCAGCCCCCTAATCATCTTTGTGGCCCTCCTCTGGACCCTCTCCAGCAGGTCCATCTCCTTCCTGTGATGAGGGCACCAGATCTGGATGCAGTATTCCAGGTGAGGTCTGACCAGAGCAGAGTAGAGCGGTAGAATCACCTCTCTCAATCTGCTGGCCACACTGCTTTTGATGCAGCCCAGGGTGTGACTGGCTTTCTGGGCTGCAAGCACACACTGGCTGCTCATGTCCAGCTTCTCATCTACTGGCAACCCCAAATCCTTTTCTGCGGGGCTGCTCTCGATTAACTCTTCCCCAAGCTTGTATTGATAGTGGGGATTGTTCTGGCCCAGGTGCAGGACCCTACATGTGCTCTTGTTGAACCTCATGAGGTTCACCTGAGCTCACGTGTCCAGCTTGTCCAGGTCCCTCTGGATGACATCCCGTCCCTCTGGTGTATCAACAGCACCACTCAGCTCAATGTTATCTGCAAACGAGGTGATGGTACACTTGATCCGGCTGTCTATGTCACTGATAAAAATGTTAAACAAGACAGGCCCTTGTACAGACCCCGGAGGGACACCACTTGTCACAGCTCTCCATCTGGACTTTGAGCCATTGACCATTTTTCCAAATACATGTTTTCTTTGAAAATACATAAACAGCCCCCTGCAGAAAGAACTGAACCCAGATTATCCCTCTCCTTGGTGTGTGCCTTACAAATAAAACAAGAACATTTTTTTCTCTGTTTATTACCAAGGTGCAATTTTCAGGAGGCAGAGAGGAGGAATTTGTTAGAGTAGCTTCAAAAGAACAGTTGTGAGTGTCTTCATGAGAAAGTAAGATAACTAGTCGGTTTCTTCGTGTTGTTCTTCTTTTACAAGACTGTTGTGGAAGCTGAAGAAATGTGACTTTCAGTCTTTTAAATATTAATGGAACAACTGAATTCTACCCCAGAGTCTATGAAAATTTCTGGAATTGCTTCTCAGAAAGATGTGATGAGTGGTACCAGCACCACTTTAAAGGAAAAAATTACCTATAGTTTTCAGTTAATCCTTCCAGAATTTATTTGACATTACATCAGAAATGTGTTCAGAAAATACTTATGAGATCAAATTGCTAGAAAGGCAAATGCTTGCCTACATACTGTTTTACCGTATGAGCTATAAAACCTGGCTTAGTGCTGCCACAGTTGATGTGCCTCTGAATATGGAATTAAAGGAAATGAGAATAAGTGTCTTCTGGTTAAAAACTAGTGGCCATGGGGAACTTAGTATCATACAGGAACAAAGAGCAAGTAAGCAGAAGGCTCTGATACTTAAATGCTATCTTAGCCCTATTTAGCTATCCAGTTTTTGGGTGATCTTGACTTTGGATACTTGTGAAAATTGAATCTTGTCCTGTTGTGCTCAAATATCGTCAAGTTGTGTTAATGTATTGTCTAATTCATCACATCATGAGTTCTCATTGAAATATATGTGTTCCACTGAAATACAAATAAATAATTTTGAGTACTATGTTTATTATTATCATTATTGTTATTGTTACTCTTACTATTGCTATTATAAATTACTGTTATTACTACATTCTTTCTTGTTTTGAATCACAGTAAATTAGACTTGACTTTGCAACTTTTTAGAGCAATTCTGTTAGTAAGTCTCAAACAGGTTTATCTTAAGGAACTGTTTCCTTTGCCAAAATTAGACAGAGGTATGTAAATTACTGAAAGATAAATCAGTAGAATGTTTGGAGGCAGTGACAGTTTCAAAATTGAAATGATCAAATCTTTTTCATCCAATCTTATATTTGATTTTGCAGTCCAAAATGATCTGCTATCTTGTATAAATTCACACCATTTAGTGCAAACTTTCATATATACTCTCTCTCTTCAAAAATTTATGTTACACTTCAAATAATTTACACAATACACAGAGCATATGAGAAGAAAATAAAATACATAGAAATAAATGCACTGACTGCATAACTGCATAACACAAAAATGCTTGCTGTACCAGAGAATCTAAACCTATAAACTATTCCAGCAGTCTGGATTACAATTATAGGTAAATCCTAAAATGCACTGTAATATGTCAAGCAATATAATTTTTTCATAGGGACTGCATTTCAGTGGTGTCCATGACTGAAGTCTTGACTCCTCTGATTTCAAGGGGGAAGCTCCCTGTAGAGCTATTACACTGCATAGCAGCAGAGTATCTGGATCTCACAGCTGTGAAAAGATTTAGCTCACCTATTCATCACCTCGGTTCTCTTCACTTGGTTCCTCAGATAGGAACTGGAAGAGCCATTGAGGAAGAAATCTTTAATCCAACAGAGTCGAGAAAATAAATTCTCATTTAGAAATATAACAGTAATACTAGTAGTGATGAAATTAAGCTATTGTAGGTGGTGTGAAATCATACAAAAGATATGAATTTATGAAGTAGTATATAGTAGCTACTATTACAAGCAAACAAATAAGCCTAAAAGGGAATGTGTGATGCAGAGAATGTTTTTTCGTCAAACTTTCCAATTTTGAGTTACCAGTTTGTGTGTTCATGAGCAGATTATAGAACTCACATATCTGTTTCCTTTCCTAGTTCTCCAGTCATAAGAATTGTTCTTCCTTCCCATAAGAAACAGTAAATGTAGTTTAAATGCTTTGATCTGCTCTTAAAACCAGATATGATTTTAACAATGTCCAACCACAAAGAATAGGGGCCTATATAACTTAATCCAAAATATTATTTTTTGTATATTGTTTTATGCACAGATCCTCACTGCATTAATCCCTACCTTGAATTTTAAGGCTGTTATTGTATATGCAAACACTAAACGTTAGATTTCATAGATTTCTGGAAAGATAGAAAGGAGAGAACATTGGATGTTGTAAACATCCTCCATCCTATGGAAGAGCTTAGAATTGATTTCTGTCCCATATTAGAAGGTGTTTTGGCTAACCTTGTCTCACCTAATTTAATCACATACTATCCCATCTGTATTTCATTTGTAGTCACTTTAGAAGGTTAATGTTACTTTATTTTGGTTGCTAGTTGTGTAGTAGCTTGCAACTTAGTACTGTTATTTGTTTGAAAGGTACACTGAAACCCATGCACTGGCCAAGTCTATCTTCTTGTTTCTGGTTTGCTCCAAACTGGTTCTGTGATAGTCAAAATTGAAAAAAAAGTTTCAATTCTACAGTAAGAAAGCAATTCTTAATTACATTTGGCTTTCAATTGTTCTGGGTTTTCCCCCTCCTCCTGAGGGTAAAAAAACATGCAGATATGTATTTTGTGAGATTTAGATAAAACCCCTCCACATACATTTATATCAAATCACCTAAGCAAAACCTTACATGATCCTTTTTCCAAATTTGCCATTTAAAAAAAAAAATTATGATGAGCTTTGCCACATTTGGCTTTTTATCTCCTCATTAAAAATGTACAAGAAGGAAGACAAATTAGATTTGAGGAAAGAAAATCTTAATAAGATCTGCAGCTACAGGAGTTTTGAGCGCACTTTTATATAGTACAGTTTTTACCAGGCAGCAGAGTAGGATCTTTTTGCTTCTTCAGACTCAGTATTTGTTTTTAAGTTCTGTCTCTTCTTCATTTACAATAGGGTAGAAAAGTCAATGAGTATTTCTTCCTGTTGATCTTTGCAAGCAGTTTGCATTCTCCTGTAGTGAATTGTGGTTTGTTATTGGACAGTGCTTTGGTAAACCTTAAGAGGTAAAAAAAAACCAAAACCACAGTACTCCCATGGTTTTGGATAGAAGTTGTTCTGGACATGCAATTACTTCAAATTAGTCTTGTCTGCTACTAAGAAGTATTCCTTATCTCTTTCAACATGGCTGGGTGTATTGCACTACAGTACTCAGGGGCTTTCTATTTCAGTCATTGTGAAGATACATGCTCTTACTCTTGTATGAATTCCTCATCTGATGGTCAATGACTTTGTTAATCTTGGTTACCAGAAAGTTTCTTACTAGAGCTACCATTTGGCACTTTCTGAAGTATTTCCTGGGCAGATCTGCAAATTATTCAGCTCACTAGTGCAGAATTTATCACCCTAAACTCCCACAGCAAGTACCTTACTCAATAGCAGGCACTTGATTGTGGGTCTGCAGCAAGCAGCATCTCTTCAGTGGTTAGCCTGAGGATCGACTGATTCCTAACTAATAATTAGGGTTGTGTTCAACAGTTTGCTTAAAGCAAGAATTCAAGCAAGAATTCAATCCTTTAGCTTTGTACAAGGAATGCAATCTATCTTTCTTACATTTTCAGTGATTAATCTGTGAATAAATATAAAATCATGTATTTTCCACTATGTTATTTAATTTAGGAGTTAGAAACTATCAAAGCCATTGTTTCTAAAAGAACATCTTTCTACACATGCCTTATCTTCAGATTCCTTTTAACAGTGAATCATCATGTTTTTACTAAACTTCAAAAAAAGATATTATTCATTGAAACCTCATCTAAATATTCCACTTATTCCTTTAGAAAACTATGCTTATACTGTTAAGGATTAATTTCTGAATGTTGCAGTTTGGTTTTGCTGGCTTTCTGTGTTTTCTTAATTCATCCTGATAACTCTTTATGGTGTGTATCAGTATTCTTGTTACAGTCAAATGGACTGATACTCTTCATAATCATGTCTTTCCATCAAAGCTCAGTTGGACAAGAGGTAGAGAGTCTCTAGTAAAGGACATTAAAAAAGCAGATTGTTCGATTAATGTTCACAGGGTTTTTGTTGTTAATTCAGCAGTTCTAGATTCATTGATCCTTTTTTTTTTTTATATAGAAAGAAATATAGCAGTATTTTCAATAACGAATAGGAAACAAAATGAAAGTAATATACCTTGTCACTGTTCAGATACCTGTTTGTAACTAAGGAAAGGCAAAATCCCTGCATTTCAAGGTCACATTATTTTGACCTGTAAGAATAGTCCTTTATCAATCACCCAAGGACTTCCTTGCATATATTTGTCTAACCAGTAACAGCTGCTTGAACAAATGAATCTGTGAATCTCATCCTATCTTTAAACAGATGAGAGGGGAGGAAATCTGATCTATTTCATGTAAATTATATGTGACCTCTGGGCTGTTGGTAAGGTGCCAATGCATCCTTCAAATGAGCAAATACTGGAGACCTGACCTAAACCTATATTTTTTGAGGCTGTTGCATGTTAATGTTATATTTATTTGTGTCATTCAATTCACTCAGCTTCCTGAAATCAATAAAATAATCCCTGCTGGAGAGGTCTGGATAGGATATATAATTCCTTCTGGCTCATAAAGGGATATATTGTCATTAGCTGCTCATTCCTAGCAGGGTTTGTGGAGTCTGTGGTTTTCTTCGTTCAGTCAATGGTACTATCAGTCCCCTAGGGAAACATACTTTTCATTTACATGATAGGAGTGTTCCTTAAAGACCATCTACAGAGAACTTTTATAGGAAAGGCTGCTTTCTCATCCTATATTGCCATCAAGAATGATCTTAAGAGATGTATACTTGCTTTTATAGAAAGCAGAGCACATGTACACAGCAGATAGATACATTTTAAGGCAAATGACTAGATATTTATGATTTTATTCTATTATATGTGTATACATTTTAAAGATTTTAGAAATATATATCAAAACATTTTTCAAATAAAGACTTCACGATGTGCCAAAAATTAAAGATGTCCATCTGTACATTTTCTAAATTTTGTACTAAATCATTCTGAGCTTGATATGTGAAAGCATTACTAGCCATGGATCTCACGTTGTATCTAATTTTAGTGTGGATGTGGGCTGGGAAGTGTTCTGGCATGATGCAGATAGAACAGCTTTCTCACAATTCTTTCTGAAGTATTTGTTTCATCTCTCATTCAGGTTACTTTATACCATCTGCTTTGAGTTCTCTCCAATCTTATATGATAGAGGATAAGGATACAGACAGTTTAGGAAGCAGGAAAATATCAAACCCAAAACATTTTGTTAAAAATAACAAACCACACCAAACCCCCAGAACAATCACATTGTATATAGCAGCTAGTCTGTAAGTGTGTGAGTGTATCCTGGAGTGTATCTATGCACATGGGTTTTGGTTTGGTTTTGATAATGATACTTACCAATGTTCTTTTTTGTATCCATAAACATCAAAAACATTTGAAAGGTCTCCACTGAAATTTTGCTGCTTGTGTCTTCAATTCCATTTTCTTTTTTCCCCTTTCCCACCATATCCATAGTGGAGACTACACATTAGTTTGAATGCAGATATACAGAAAACAATTTTTATATGAAGAGTATACTTTATACAAGTTATAGCATAAATGAGAAGGAAATTATCTGTGCTTTGAATTCTCCATCAGTTATTGTATCAATATGGATAAGTGCCATTAAGGGTAATTATTCAGAACCTTGAAAAAAATCTGTTCTTAATATTGTATATTTCAGAGAAGAACAGATGTTACTTTCTAAGATTTAACTTTAAATTTCTGGAATGTTGGGGTCTCTCTCTTAACTCTTCAGTAAAACTATCTCATTTATCTCAACTAATATGAAATGTACTATTAACATCATGGTGATGATGAATAAAAAATTGAACATGTACAGGCACTTCCTGACAGTAAATGGATAAAAACAAAAAACAAACAAACAAACAAAAAATAAATAAAAAACCCAAACAAAACAAAACAACCAAACTCCAAAAAACCTGAAAGAAACAACAAAAAAAAATTCCACAGCTACTAAAGATAGTGTTAATATTAAAAAGATTTTTCTTTACTATATGTAGCAGTTATTTAATCTGTTCTCTCCCTGTAACTTTCTGAGACTGGTTTTTAAAGTCAATAAAATTTTGGATTCTAATTTTGAAATGTAATATGACTACAGTGTCCAAACATGCTCCTGATCCAGAATAAGAATGGGTATAAGGATAATTCTGTAATTCAGTAATGAATGAAGAAGCATCTCTTCATCAGCCTCTACCAGTTCTGTGATCCTGGTTAAAGCTGAAGATTCAGAAGTAGTCTTATTTCAGATAGATATTGATCTATCATGTGACAAAGTAAGGATGAAGTCAAATGTTCCTAATAAGCTCTATTACCAAATACAACATTTGACAGATGTTGCTCTTTCCACTGTACACAGCTAAGCAGGTGCATAAGCTGTATTTACTTCAAGCTGGGGTTATTTCCACCCCCTCAGCCCCCAGTTCTTTACATATTTGAATCCAAGAGTCATGCTGTACTCACATCTGCAATCTGATTATCTTAGACTTGTCATAGGGCAGAAGTTGAATATTACTATCAGGGAAGTATTTTGCTGCACATCAGTGATTCTATTAGGACTGCCTGCACTTAGGTAATGAATATAATATAGTTCAAGCTAGCTTATCCTCATAATATTATTCTCAATAGAAAGAAAACTTATTTAATTGTCATTAAAGAGGTAAATTTAAAATATAATGAGCTATAAAAATTTAGAGAAGGTACAAGCTGCCTTAAACTCTTTTACACAGCTAAATATGACTGTATTTGTACATTATAAAACTTATTGATACTTGTGCCTCAGATTATTTAAAAAACATTGTTCTCCAAGATAATATCAGTATTGAATACTGAATTCTGTGAGATACTTTAGCCTTTTCTAAGTAAATGAAAAGTCACAGAAATTTACTACATTATATATATGGAATGATCTCTCCATATGCAGCTTCTCTGCAGTGATATAAAGAATAGCATTATATTAATTTTCTCCATCATAATCTTAGTTTCCTTACTCTTAAAGTCATTGCCAATGACAAAGGAAGCTAAGAAGGGGCTTATAGAATATCTTGGTTTTATAAAAAAAAGCATACCAGATCATTATTTCGTTTATGTGTGAGTTATTAATATAAACAGATATTTAATGTTGATGTTTAAATATAAACATCCTCGCATATTTTTGCTATTTGCATTAAATGGATGGATCTTTCTTTTTAAAACAGCTTGTATTTGTTTTTAAAGCAGATAAACAATAGCAGAGACAATATATGCTATTGAAACATACTAGGACAAGCTGAAAAATGTCTATAAAATAAATTTCCTTCCAAAGTACAGTTAGGATGATTTTCTGGGGGTTTACTAATAGTATTTTTCTTTATGAAGAATGAAATTAAATATTTGTCATGTAGAAGATCTACTTCAGGGAAAACAAAAAATTGCAGTTAACTTATTTTGGTTTTTTAAGTCATGACATGCTACTTATCAATGTTGTATACCATGTCATGTCACAGAAAACAGTTAGACCAAATTTCCCATATTGTTATCATATGGTTTTGAATTTACTTACAGCATAAAAATAACTACCTCAGCTGTTATAGATGAAGCATCTTTGCTTTGTTAGAAATTGAACTGCTCTCTCTCCTTTTCAGACTCTAAGAATTCCACTGTGCCCATGCTTTTAACTTAGATGCCTCTGTTCACATTCAGATAGAGCCAACATTTGTATTGGGTGAAGAGTCCCACATATAAATTTTCAAAATCCCCTTTTTCTACCATAATTTTTACACATATTCAAAGGAGTTTAATCTGTGAAAGAATACAGTGAGTGGGCCCACAGCTAAAGCACTCAAGTGTGCTTAAAATCTCCTTTGCCAGCACAGCCTGGTCCTGCACTCAGGAGTGGGAGCTGTGCTGATAGGAAATCCTACTACTTCATCTATATTGCTTGTAACAAATGATTAAATGCCTTGATTAATAAAAGTGGGTTATTTATAGTGCATTTCCTTCCTGCTTTTATCTTTCCCGCTCTTGACCAGATTTATTTTTTAAGCAAAACAGAAACAATGTTTTTCTGAGTGTTTGGTTGTTCATTGCAGTGCAGGCATATGTTCAGTACAGTTCTACTATGCTCGGATATGTTCCCATTTCCTAGGGTACAATATTGCTGGGCTTGGACATCTGTAGGAGCCTCCACATCTTTATATTTATCACTGCACCAAGTAAAGCGTGGCAGTGCTTAGTAATTCTGCCCTCTCCTGTAAACTGGGTGTCATTCTGCTGCTGATTTATTTGGAGCTGTTGCCTGTACAGAATGATAGCATTCCCATTGCTCCATCAGAAGTCCTCCAGGTCGATGTAGGTTGAAGACAGACTAGCCATTTTGAAACAGTATGGCATAACAAGTGGAAATATCCCATTTCAGCAACTCGGCATGCAGTTTATTCCTGTCACTGGTGTCACCAAATCAAACCTGCTCTCAAAAAGTCAAACCTATCAAAGCCTCCTTTGTTTTGTTCTCTACAATTCAGGGATTGCAGAGCCATCTACTGGTGCTTCTTATACCTGTAGGCGTTTGGGAATATATAAACGAGCCATGAATCTCTAAGGATGTTCGTCCAAATTATACTGGTGAATTTTGACTTTCTGATTGCAAATTTAGGGAGAAAAAATGAGAAGTAGGCAAGTACATTTCACCTGTGAAAATTCATATAAATAATGAGTAAGCTGATAAAATAAGGATGTGTTAGAGAGAGTCATAAAGATGAAATGGGGAGGCTGAAATGGCAAACTTCAAAATCCACTTCTTTTTGTGGGTGTTTTTGGCTGCTAATAGTGGATATATTTATTTGGGTAAGTAGTTGTTCTCTGCAATAGTAGTATCAAATTCTGTTTTTTTCAGGTAATTCTTACTGGAACAAAAGTGATAAGATTTATTCTGAGGGTCTTCAATGGGACATACCCTCTCCTTTTAGGCACAACTAAGGCAACAGTGAATATCCCTATATATAAATTAAGCTCCCACCAGTAACCATCTTCTTGTCCCTAGATAAGCATAATTTGCAATTTCAACATTTTTGCAAAGTTGTTGTCTGGGAGGCTTAATTGCATCTCCACATTCAGGTGGTGGGTCCTGTTCAGTGACAGATCTACTTAGATATCTAAAGTTTAACATTAGGGTGACTAGTTGGGAATACATTGCTATGACCACTATGAGCAACTTCTAGCACAAGGCAACAGTGAAGCAACTTGCTGCAGGCCACTCTCTCATGCAGAGAGTCTCTGGCCATAAGTCCTCCCACGTGTGTCTGAAAAGAGGATGCAGCTGAGGAAACAAGATGTGTTTGCCAAGCCAATGCTGGGCTATCCTTAGGATAAATCTACACTAGTATGTAAAGCAAGCCAAGGATGGTTTCTCATTTGATACCAAGTGCAACAGATTGGCTCAGCCACAATCCACTTTCTAAAGCAGAGTATTCATATATACATTACATAGAGCTTGACTCTGGGCCCTCTCTGAGCTGAAGCCCTAAGGCACTGTAAAATTTAAATATACATTTAGTCAGTTCAGAATATCTGAAATAATATATGGGCTGTACAGCAACCCAACAGGAATAAAAAAAAAGGTGGATGCATGCTTCATATCCTGATCTGTGTCATGAGGGTGCATGGAGGTGTTCAAGGGATCAAAGCCAGGTTATATAGTCTTGAATGACTGTAGGAGAAGGGAATCAAACTGGTCTGGCCTTGTTCTTGCTTCTTATCAGGAACAGCAATGGTATTTGCTATGGCCTGAATCATGCCTGTGTACTGCCCACAAAAGTACAAGTAGGGAGACCCAAACTGTGCATGGGATCTCAGTGGCTATTAACCCATGCTGCAGATCATGAATCAGTGTTTAGGCTCATGTCATGGTTTTTTTTTGTCTTATTGTTATAGGCACACAGAATTTCTGGAGCAAAAGTAGGGCAGACATTTGTTAGCAAGGAAAGAAATTAAATCCAAAGTGGAGAATATGAGTAATATGGCACAGATTCAGAGTAAAAATGGTTTGGATTGAACAGTGAGAGAAAGAAATTAAGAACAAAGTAGATCTCAAATCCAAAGGAAAGGAAAGAATAAGGGGAGTCAAGTGGTTAAGAATGAGGACATAGTATGCAGCCAGAAGGAATAGGGAGGTGATCATCCCCGTGTACTCGGCACTGGTGAGGCCACACCTTGATTATTGAGTTCAGTTCTGGGCCCCTCACTATAAGAAGGACATAGAAGTGCTGGAGTGTGATCAGGAAAGGACAAAAAGGCTCATGAAGGGCCTGGAGTATAAGTCCTATGAGGAGTGTTTAGTCTGGAGAAGAGGAGGCTGACAGGAGACTTTATTGCTCTCTACAACTACCTGAAAGGAGGTTGGAACAAGGAGGGGGACAGCCTCTTCTCACGTGTGACTGGACCAGAGGGAATGGATGCAAGCTGCACCAGGGGAGGTTTAGGCTGGATATTAGGAAATATTTCTTCATTGAAAGAGTTACCAAATATTGGAATGGTCTGCCCAGGGCAGTCGTGGAGTTGCCATCCCTGGAGGCATTTAAATGGCATGTGGACCTGGTACTTAGGGACATGGTTTAGTGGCGAGCTTGCAGTGTTCGGTTGAAGGTTGGACTAGATGATCTTGAAGGTCTCTTACAATCAAACACAATCTGTGATTCTGAAAAAAAAAAAAAAAAAGACATAGAATAAGACAAGAACTGACAGAGGAAACAGATGATGAAATTCAAAGCATTACTGAACTCAGTATACAGACATCCTTAGTCAAGCCTGTGCTCATCAGGCATTTTCCTAATTCCTATGGTCTTTCATAATGATCCGCTCTAATCCTTACTAGAAAAGAGATATTTGTTCCATTTATCAGCAGACCTAAGAAACCTTTTCCTACCTTCAGCATATGGTCTGATGTATTCTCAGAAGCAAATCATGGCACTCTAGCCATGCAGGAAGCAATGGGTTTGTCTTTTCTTTCTACAAAGTGATCCTGCAGCAAAGCTCTTCATCATTCCAATGCAAGTAATCTATCTGTACTTTGCCAAATATTTCAGTACTTGTTTAATATTAGTCATAAATTTAAGAAGTTCTACATATTAATGGATAACAACTTTATGATTGATTTAAAGCTCTACTTACTCATTTTCCTTGAATAAGACCTTTAGGTATGTACTTGACTAGCTATAACTTAGTCCCTGCATCTCTGAGTCCAGAATCTATCACATTATATAATCAGAGACTGGTTCAAGAATCTGTCACAGCAGTACTTCGAATAATTCTGGAAAGTTACAGCTTACATCATCCAGCTTCCACTCAAATCAGAGGGGGTTGAAGAATCGCCTTTTCAGAGACCATCTGTATTCAGACAAAGCTCTTTCAGCAACACTGTGCTGCCAGAACTAGCGAGGAAGGGCTAAGGAGGAGTCCTTCTGTCACTCTGCATTCGGTAATGTTAGAAGACGCATCTACAGATATGTCTCTTCCCCACCCAACCTCCATCAACACCTTACCAGCTGACTGTCCTTTTCTAGGTGAAATATGTATATGAAGCTTGTTTCCACTTGAGTACAACAGGTTTCAATGGGCTCAGCACTCATTTCACCTTATGTATTACAAAATTCATATAATTTTTTAAAAAATAAACATTGAAAATTATTTTCAGCTTTTCACTTTTATAAATCACCAGTTCTAGTCCATCATTTTCCAGATTTAATTAGAAAAATTTATTTATGCTCTAAAATACAAGGACTGTACTGACTGGGACTGCTAAAGACCTGCTACTGTGCACCACTGGAGGCATAAGGGTCTCTGAGGGGGCTTATCCTCACACTTCTGTAAATTTTTACATGTTCTGAAAATGAGTGGTGAAGACTTTGACTTGCCAAATATCCAAATACACCCATTGGGTGATATCTGCAGCACAGGTAAAATGTGTCCACATACTCTATTGCTGTTGTGAGAACACAGTATATAATTAAAAGGAAAAAAACAAACCAAAACAAAGAAACAAACCACAAACAAAACCACCCCCCCGCCCCCCAAAAAGAAGGAAAAAGTCAAAAAAACCCACAACGGCCCAAAATAACCAACCAATCAAAACACACACACACACAAAACCCAATCAAAACCAAAAACAAAGAAACAAACAAAAAAACCCCACAATCAAAAACAATAAAGAGAGGCCACAAAAGAAAATGAATAAAGCTTTTAAAATGAAGCATTTAGGTCTTTGTAGGTGCATTTAAATAGGAGTTATTTGTCCTTATAATAGCATTCAAATCTGCAAAATAATTACATTGTGTTAGATTTCAGTATTCTCCTAATACAATAATAAATATTTCTTATTTAATTGTGCTACAGAAGCACTGCAAAGCATCAGATGAGAAAAGCTTTTTGCACACTATGAACACACATTAGGTAACAATTCTTCCACTACAGAGTAAACTGGCAAGACAGAGACTATACCACAGATCTAATATATTTGTATATTGCATATATAAAAGAACACTGGCAGAAGTGCTCAAAAAAATACTGATAAATCAGGCTAGTTTCAAACTTCAGCACTTTGCTAGACTGACATTCATTGACAGTAAACATGGTCAATATAATAATTGTCACTACATTTTCAGTTAATCCATAACAATTTTACCTTCAATCATCTGAAGGCAAACCATACCACACACCTCCAGTTAGGGCAAGTTAGGGCTACATCATGGATGCAATGATGCAATTCACTCATAAAAGGAAGTACTAATATTTTTATTTATATAAAACAAGGATTTAACAAAGTTTAATAGTAAATGTAATGGTGGTTTAAAAAGATTTGATGGCAAGAGACACATGATTATTTACTGCATAGAAGACAGAGTCAGAGAAAACTGTCAGGGAGACACTCCCATTGAGCCATGATGTTCAAAAGGGCACCCTTTTGTCCTAAACTCCTTCTCACTTGGTGATCTTGGTCAATGGCTTATGTCTAAAGGACTATGCATGTACAATCAATCCTTTTTTTTAAATCCTCACTTAGCTAAGATTTCAAAGTTTAGCATTCTCTTGCCGAGAAACTTGCAACAAGGGATCTCTCAACCTGAAGTAGTGAGGGATCTCTGCAGCAGTTATAACACTGAGAAGCATCTGTGCTCAAGTGGAGGTCCTGTCCTGCAGCCTGCTCCTAGGCCCTGGTCTGTCCATCACCCATAGAGCAAGATAATTGACTTATAGTCATATTGATATACTAACTATAGATGTCAGCTTCTTCCAAATTTTACTTGAGTCGGACATTGACCCACACTGTGTTTAGGTGAGCACAGCACTCAAATTAGCCCTTGGCTATTGTGTTGCCACCTGCATCCCCCAAATCCACTTCTGAGTGGAAATTGTGGCCCAGGTATGGAGGCTGGTTTTTTTTTTTTTTTTTTTACATTTTCCTTACTCATGTTTTGTTCCACAAAACACTTTCCACAAAAGAGGAAAGGGTGATTTAATTTGGCCTTGACAGAGTTCATCTTATATGATCTCAATCAGGACTTGTTCTGGTTTCACCAATTATTTTTCCAGATTGATCTGCAGAGTTATATTGATTCTATCAGACATCTATTGTTATATTTCCTTTGTTCTTACCTTGTAGATTTTGCTGCTTGCACAAATTACCATATTGGAGTATATAGTATAAAACTCCACTTGTCTGTTTACAGTTATATATAACTGCAATGTTTATCAGTGTTACAACATGTTTATTGCTGTTTCTGCTATCGGTAGCACTACCATATTTAAAAAGTCTACATACTGTTGCATATTTTAATGTACTTACAACTCAGTTTAAGCCAAACAAATGTTAATCATATCTTTCTTAGTCTGCTTCTGTTTTGTGTGTGAAAAACATTGGCCACATCAGGCCTATTGAATAGGCCTATTGAATTGTTAAATTAAATATTTAACACACTTAAAACATGAAAGAGAAACTCTAGAAACCTAAGGCACTTAAAGCTTCTAGGATGAGGATCAGATAATAAATATGAGATAATACATATGATCAGATAATACATGAGATTTTAGATGTGTTTCTGATCTGGGCACTTAAGTGCTGCCTAAATCCCCTTTTATATGGATCAGGCCCTTAATGGTAAGATCACTTTCTATTAAATAAAACATGTAATCTTTTAACATATCAATGAAAGGACAAGGGTATAAAGTGAGAAAGAAAAAAACAAAGGCACTTTTCCTTGTTGTGCTTTTATTGTCACTTAGAAATTGTCTAGCCCTAGTTATTTCCTTTATTTGCAGACAGTTGTAAATACAATGCCTTTCAAATATGGATTGAAAAGTTTTGCTAAAAAAAAATTGTATCCTGCTGCTGTTCTCCTGTCCTGACACTTTTGCATGAAATCAACACTTTGAAACCAGTTCAAGTGGGAACACAAGAAGGTGTGTTTCCTAGAGTAAGCACAGTTCATACTCAACAAAACGTGTTCCTTAACATGCTTTTAATAAATTAGTAAGGCCTGTTGGTGCAGAATATCAATAAAGTTAGCAGAAGTTTTCCCTTTATTTTGCAGAATTGGGGCTTAATCTGCAGTTACTTTCTGTGTATTTTCTGCCAAACGGGGGACCCAAGAGGTTTGAAACTGTACCTTTGTCTGGTAGCTACCCACCAAATTAGTAAACACTAAGACTTAATAAGAAAATATCCAAGCAATGATTGTTTCAGCTGTTTTTCTCATGGCTCCTCTTTGGCTTCTGCCATCAATACTGTTACAGTAATTACTGCATTTTTTTAATTGCCATTAATTTTTGGTTATTTATTCAAGTTCACTTTCTTTTTGTTCATTTTAATTAAAAATAATTCTGACTTATATTAATTTTCCTCCTAATTAGACAAAGTATTTATTTTCTTTATTTTCCACTGTTTCTTTTGGGTAGAGAAGATGCGTTTGTTCACCTGGAGTCACCACAGGAGAAATGAGATGGTGCATTTCTGAAGTTGGGAGAGATATTGAAAGATTGCAGAATTAATGATCCATTTTCTATTTTACTGTAACTTTTTATAAAGGTAAAGTTAAGAGATAAGATGTCTTTTTATTCTTATATATAAAGGCTTTTTTGTTTTCTGCAGCTGTTAAAGATTTCTCTTATATGTTCATTTCTTTCTACTACTATGACTGACATGGAGAAGGACTATAGAAAAAAAAATCTTGGTTGATGTAAATTGGTATCGTTTTGTTATTTATTCAGTATATAAACCAGCTTTCCTATGCCTGGAAAATTTTCTAGCAGCTCAGAAGTTACTAAGAAATAAGGTAGACAGATTACTAAGCGGTCTTAATGTAGGAGAGAAAATAGGCTCCTGCAGGAACTTTTGAGCTTGCCTATGTCACTCTTTATAACAGGATTCTTAGAAGCAAGCCTAAACCTAGTATAAAACACAGATGTAAAGACAGATTGAAAGCAAAACTGAATTTACCTCTTCTCAAGATGAACTGTTACAATGACTCATGATGTAAATATATTTAAAGATATATATCTTAATATCAAGTAAAAAGGGCTATCTCACTTCTATTAAAAATAACAATTTGTTTAAAATTATTGGTAGCTCAATTTTTTGTATCAATTTTTATTAAACATGTGGCTTGGGGATTGAGGTTGGTTTTATGTGTATTCACCCTTCCTAGGCACCATATTTTGGAAACAGCAAAATTGCTGCTGATTGACTATATCCTACTGCAACAAAAGTGATATCAAGCTTTAAAGACTTGTAGTATGAAAAAGACTGAAAAAGCTGAATGTATGTTCAATGAATGCAAGGGAACATCAAAACAATCCATGCAAAGTTTATGAAGTTATAATGGAGATTAAATCAAATCCAATCCCAACCCTAACATTTAAACATGAAGAGGCAGACAATGAAGACATTGTTCTCTTTAAAATTAAGCATTTGGAGAACAGAAAATGATAGTTTATAGATGTTAAAAATCCCATTTCACAAAGGACAATAAACCTGAAATGTTTATCTAAAAAGAGGAGCTATTTCAACTATGAGATATAACAATAATGAGATGGCAGCTGCAACAAAAACTATTAGACAGAGGAGTCAAAGAAAAAAAAAAAAAAACAACAAAAAAACCCAACAGAAATACTATTTCAGGGTGAGGGAAAATAAGCAGGGTTGCTTCTTTCCGTCTCTCTTGCTTATTAATTTTAGCATCACTGAGAAGCAGGACCACAATCTGTAAACAAGTTTTATTACAAACCAGCAAAGAACTCAATGTGCTTAACTATGCAAGTTCCCTCCTTTACTACAATGATTCTTTGTGCTTTGATTGCAGCCTTAATTATTAATACTGCAAATACTTAATCATTGATCAGATTATTTAGATTAATTGCAGCTTCTCACATTTAAGAACAATCAGTTACCTTTGGGTATTCCTTTGTAGTATTTAATCTTTTACTTACGTCTCATAATATTGCTTTTGGAGTCCAATGGATATATGAAAGTTTTTAAACAAATGACAAGTAGAGAAAGCACAGAATATATTACTGGTGTGGACTTTCAGATGAACAATCACACTGGCTTGCGCTTGTGGGATTTGCACTCGTTTTCATAAACAGTGTCAGCTGTCAGAATACTGTCAAATAATATATGATAAGGTACACAGAATAACAGCATAGCAGCTCACTCTATTTATTCATGGAATTATTCATGAAGAATTTTTTGTTATCTGACCAGCTCTGATAAGGGATGAAAAGCAACAATTAGGATGAAAATTATAAGGGTAGTCAGCTAATGCACACATAAGTCAGCCATTAAATATCTTAAAAAACCAAAACAAAACAAAACCAAACCAAACAAAAAAGAGAAAAAAACAAACCAAACCAAAACAACCCAAACAAATGAAACAAGTAAACAAACAAACAAAGAAAGATAAAAAAGGCACTTGTATTCACATTATTACTGTATTCTTGCTCTAAATTTACATGCAGGGTTTTGGGGTTTGTTTTTTTTTTACTGAAATAGCAAGTTTTGAATAAGTATTGGAGAAGTCTTTAACTTAACATTTATGTGAATATTCACACTTTGAAACAGTTTCTTTAGGCTTTCTTGAGTACAACATAGGACAGGCAATTCCTGTTTTCTGCTCTCACTACAGTATGTTCTGTTTTAACGGTGATGAGGTTTTTCATCTCCTCTGGTTATGGACTCCCAATCTGGACAAGAGTGTTCTGTTAGACCTTTAGTATATTTCCCTTTCTGTACTTCATTTTCACTCTAGACAGTGCAAGTTGTTCCAATATAATGGGATTTGTCCCAGTTAACTGCAGACATCTGTAATACTCTGTCTATACAAGTTGCACAGGTTCCCATTACAGCCAGAGTCAGAATCATCTGTCCAAAGTAGACATATACTGAAGGATGAATCAAACCTTAAATGTGATTAAGTGCACTGAACACCTTCTCACTGATCTCGGAGGGAGCCTGAAGTATCTTTCTCCAATGTACACTCTCAGCAGATAAACCCCACCGCTTTTGTCTGTAATGTACTTCTAATGAAAGTACCTTCTCAGCATAATTGTTTCCCTTTGCAGACTTGAAGTTAGGCTGAATTCTAAATACTTTTCATTGATCTCTGCCTACAGCTTTTCTCCCTCATATTTTTCTCTGTCTCTCTTTTTTTTTTTTTTCTTTTTTTCTTTTTTTTTTTTTTTTTTTTAATTCCTGGATGTCTGATTATCTGAACACTGAACAACAGTGTACTAGGGAACATTTCTGATGTACAAGCAGGCAGCATAGTTTTCATGTGTGTAAAGAAAAAAAAAAAAACTATATTCAACACAAGGATGGAAGTAAAAGTCTTGGAGATGTATTTTTCCAACATTATTCAGATATTCAGCAATTCATGTTTTCTAGGAAACTGGAATCCTCAATTCAGTTTATACATACACAAGTGCTATTTTAAATTACCATTAATTCTGGAGTATGCATGAAGTGTGTTGTATGAAAATTTCCATGACCTCTCAGTCAACAAACCTTCAGGGATAATTTTCAGGACAAAGAAGGGGAAAAATATCACTTTATAAGAAAAAGAGTATCATGAGGTTAATATAACAATTCTAGTAACCTAGAAACAGTGATTTCCTATCCAAAATTTTCCACCTGAAATGAAGTAGCAAGTCCTGGTGGCTTATCAGTATAGAGGTGCAAATTTTCACATGGCAACATAGAAGTCTAGGACAGCTTTCATAAGAATCAGAGGTAGCTCTATATTTTCCACAATATTCTGATAACCTGAAGCTCAGTGTGGAATTTTGACCCTCTGAGCTATATTTTGACACTGCTATATTTCTCTGTGTAAGTACCAATAAAACTCATTTCAGATGACAGAAATCAACATGTGCTACAGAATAATGTTTTGCAAAGAGGAAACAAAAAATAACAAGTCTTAAAAATAAATAAAATCAAGAATTCTTCAAAATTAAATCATCTTAGTACTCTTTTCCCATGCTTTATTTTCATTTTATGTTAACACATAGTATATTTTTAAACCAATTACTATAGAAAAGGGAATAAATAAAGACAGGAAAAAGAAGTCCTCAGTTTAAAACAATTAACTGTGAGCTAGTTGTGTGTCTGAGAGTAGGGACTTCTCAACTAGAGCAGGTTGCTCAGAGCTTTGTCAAGCCCCACCTTGAATGTATCCAGGGATGCGGCCTCAACCACCTCCCTGGCCAACCTGTTCCAGTGCTCCACCA
>JANIJG010019036.1:133702-159891 GCA_024611175.1 Megaceryle torquata
CTCTCCAGCTTGTCCAGGTCCCTCTGGATGACATCCCATCCCTCTGGTGTATCAACAGCACCACTCAGCTTGGTGTCCTCTGCGAACTTGCTGATGGTGCACTTGATTCTGCTGTCTATGTCATTGATAAAAATGTTAAACAATACAGGCCCCAGTACGGACCCCTGAGGGACACCACTTGTCACTGCTCTCCCTCTGGACTTTGAGCCATTGACCACTACCCTCTGGCTGTGGCCATCCAACCAATTCCTTATCCATTGAATGGTCCACCCATCAAATCTGTATCTCTCCAACTTGGTGAGTAGGATGTTGTGGGGGACCATGTCAAAGGCCTTGCAGAAGTACAGATAGATCACATATATAGGTTATCCTTATCCATGGATGCAGTCACTCTGTCATAGAATAAAAATAAGATATTTATAAAATTTAAGATAATAAATAAGGAGCAGAAAGGGTTTGATACTAAGAACTTCCATAGGCTTTGTTTAGTAGAATACTACAAATCAAAATAGAAAAAAATACATAATTAAAAAATAATAATAATAATTAAAAAAAATTCTCTCTAGTACCAGCCAAACAAGCACTTCTCAAGCTCTCATTTTAAAATTCTCATCTCAAAGTATGGGGTATCACAGGGTATCACAGGGTGTCAGGGGTTGGAATGTACCTTGGACATCTTCGAGTCCAACCCCCCTGACAAAGCAGGATCATATAATCTTTCATATCTTTCAGTCATATCATATCTTTCATATCTTTTCATATCTTATAATATCTTTTCATATCATATCTTTCAGTCACCTGCAAAACATACTTTAAATTAGACAGATAATCTGTTCTTAGCTGCTAATGTAGAAGAGTGAGACACAACTGGAGGAATTCTCTACCTTTTAGTAAATCAGTTAGAGAGATAGAGTTCAGCTCTTGATGAGTCTAAAGAGATGAGTTCTTTTCTAGTTGAGATGAACCTCATTTATCTGAGTATGAAACCTCCTAGGTTTGTCTGTTTTAGTTCTAGCATTATTAATACTGCAGTTTGTACCACATAGAATACACTTCCAACAGGATTAGTCATGATAATTCACTTTAAAATGACTGTCTAAAGCTGGGACATTTACTAATTTAACTTGTTTTGAATTCCCTAGCAGTCACAAGAAGTCATCTGTATGAGGGATGAGGTTCACCACAAATTGTTAATTTGATGTTGAATTTAGTGAATCTACTCCTTTCTCTGGAGACCTGCTACAAGTGCTGTGTACAGCTCTGGAGCCCTCAGAACAAGACAGATATGAGTCTGTTAGATCAGGTTCAGAGAAGGGCCACAGAAATCATCAGAGGGATGGAACACCTGTTGTATGAGGAAAGGCTGAGAGGGCTGGGGTTTGCTGCCTAAAGAAGCCTCCAGGAAGACCTTATGGCTGCCTTTCAGTACTTAAAGGGGCCTTTATAAGACAGATGGGAATGGTCTTTTTAGCAGCACTGTTGTGACAGGACAAGGGGTAATAACTGTAAATCAAAAGAAGTAGATTTAGACTAGATATAAGGAATATTTTTTTTTACAATGAGGGTAGTGAAACACTGGACAACAGAGGTGATAGATGACCCACCCCTAGAAAAATTCAAGGTTAGGCTGGTTGGGGCTCTAACAACCTGATGTAGTTGAAGATGTCCATGTTCACTGCAGGGGGGTTTGACTAGATGACCTTTAAAGTTCACTTCCAAGCCAAACCATTCTAAACTTTGTTTTACAAATTGTTAATATATATTCAACACTCATCAGGGTTATGGATAGGAGGTATGAAACTGTCTAAACATTTGTTTATTGAGCTATACAAAAAGTTGTACTTTCAGCTCAAGTCAGTACAAAATGCTCTTCTATGCATATATATGTCAACTGATACAAATCAATGAAATCTAACTTCAGTCTAACTGAACCTACTCCCTCCAAAATAACCAAACATGAAACTGTTTGCACTTGAGACAGGTCAATAAAAAAGACCCATGTAAAATCTTCCATTTTCAGGAAACTTTCTTGAGAAAAAACGAATGGGAAATGCAGTGCTGTATTAATATGGACTCAATACAAATTTTGCATCCAAACTGGTCTAAATAAAACTAAATAAATATTGTAATTTATTTTGTGTTTAATATTTACTTTTCTATTTTACTTGTATTTTTGCCTATAATGTCAAGAGAGACTTCTTTACTTTTCACTAAGTATATCAAAAACATTGATTCTTGTTTTCCTTTTTATAATATTCCAAGCACCATAGGTTGCTCTAAAGTCAAAAGCAAATGTTGGAGGTTAATGGGAATACTTTTCTTGGAAGTTTTCCTTGAAGTTCTTCAAGCTAGTTACTGTTATTACTTATTTAAAAGACATTTTAGGAACAGTGACTGTCACTGGTGAGTTATTTTATTTAGTAAAGAATACATTCAACATACAATAATTATAGTTTGTTTAATGCTTGTTTTTAAAGATAGTAGATTTGAACAGTATGTGTTGGAAATATTCACTTGCAGATGAATAGTGGGGTCCATTTAATATTTTATACTTTACTCATTCTCAGAGGCTAAGAACACAGAGAATTGCTTTAGGCAAGTTTGTTTAACCAGTGATAAATCTGCTACAATAAAATATGGATGTCCTCTGGAAATTTTTGAAAGAGATGTTTTTCCTAGATGTACAGTAAGAAATTATGAGAGAAGATGTAAAGTCAAGTGTTTTCCTAAAAGCTTCACTTTTGTCTTTTTCATGTATTTAAAACTCTCATTTCCCTGTGTTCCCTGACTTCTGCTATGATGATGAAGTGAATAACATCTGGGTTTCTGTTTGTCACTGCTGAATCAGCATTTTGTTGACCAGCTTTTCATTCAGGTTCTGACTGATAACAAATGCATATTCAGGACTCTTATCTAACATCAGTATATCCATATTTTTAATGGTGCATAATAGTATTACATAAATGCAAATGAGTTGACATTTCTAGAGCAAATTCTCACCTCAGAAAAATCCAGTGAAGAAAAGTGGATAAGGGCATAAGTCAACATAAAGTTTGGTCTTTTCTCTCTTTAAAGGTTTCCTGTAAATTAAATATATAATACCTTTTAAAAAACCCCGATTGTATTAGAAACTGACCTACATTCTTTAAGGACAGAGGCAGAAGTAACTGAAAATGTCGTTTTGGCAGTAACTAATTGAAGATGTCTCTTTCTTGGTCAAAGAGATTTTAATCTGTGGGGTTCCAAATTATGATATTAGAGCTGAAAAATAATGTTGCTATTTTAATTACAGTCTGTGTTTTCTCCTATATGAAAGTAATATTCTTCCTGAGTTTCAATAATAGTCTGAAAATCCATCCTTTTATTGATATTAAAAAAATAGTATTCATTCTGAAGAAAATTGGTTAATGAAAAAAAATATTTATGAAGAACCAATTTAAAAGGTCTAAAAATACAATAGTAAAAAAATCAGAACTAATTCATTTTTGCCGGTACTGGAACATTAAGGTTTGATTCTGTTTTGGGTTCATATTAAATTTTTGTAAATTATGGAATTTCCTGAGCTAGAAGTCATGTTTCTTAGTGTCCTCAAGTAAGGATATAAAACTCTCTCCAGTGTTTTTGTGTTTTGGGTTGCTGAGTCAGTATTAATATATTATGTAGTCAGTCTGAAATTCATAGCATCCACTAGTTGCATTCTTTGTAAGTACTGACTAAGTTATTGTAGATAAATAACTCTTATGTTGCATGTCTATAGTTGCCATTATTAATCACCTGGTGTATTAAGATCCATTCCACAAAAAATGTAAACGGAACATCAATAGCATATTCAAATGCTGTCTTTACCGGGACCCATAAAGAGGTGCATCAAGGGTAGAAATGCACCATGGCACTGAGGTGTCCAACAATAATTTATTTTGGTGGGAATTAGTCACTTAGATCTAAATTCATATATGTGTGCTGGTTTTGAAACAATGTAGATACATGAAAGTTGTTATACCTATGCTAGAATATATAGGACAATAACTATGCTGTGTACGGCCACATGGCACTCTGGAAGAAAAACACAACCCTTTCCGTATATACATACAGGACTTAATACCACCTCCTTTTCTTGGACTGAAATCAACCTTTCTGCACCATTGTCCCCATCACTTAATTTCGTAGATTAGTATAAAGTTATTGAATGGTCTTGCATCTTAGTAGACAGCCCAACTTCCAAGTGCAAGATGAGTTTAACATCAGAGAAGGCAATACACATAACTAAAAAGGCAGGAGATTGTTCAACAGCCAAGCCTGGTTGCACTCTACTATGGTGGAGGTACCCTGCCAGCTGTGGAGAGGCAGGGCTGACACTCCATACCTATGCAGACTGCATACCATTACCACTTTACAGACTCAGCAATGCAAAGTGACCTGTTACTACATCATAACACTCTGCAAATCCAGTGCACAGGTAAGTAATAACCAATGCCCTTTGCATTCAGAGGAAGTAAATTAAAGATAAGGTCTGCTGGCAGATTTTTAGGGAACTGAAAACTAAACCACTTGTCCCTATTTTACCACAGGTTATGTATATCATTGTGTAGCTGGGAGCTCAGAGATCACTATGTTGTCAGCCAGCACTTGCTGACTATAAATGCTGGCAATTCTGTGTGTTTCTGAAGTGTTCATGATTGCAGCTTAAGTTGAAGAATACCAACAGTTCTGAAGGCAAAAGTATTCCATCATAGCATCAAATTTAGGTAGATAAGTGTTGATGTGAAAAACATTAAAATCATACCACAGTTTCTTTCCCTTATGTCAGAAGTACATATATGTTTTTTTCAAAGCTGAAATAAAACTAAATAATAATAATACAAGACAGGCCTTTTACAGGCTTTTTCACAAAATGGAGCTTACTTATTGAGGCAAAGCATAGTTAAAGTGTATTATCTGTGTTACCAGATTAAAAGCAGCTAGACTGAAAATGTATTTACAAGGATTAGTATCACTAAATCTGAATCCCTTTCTATTTGACAACTCCCTCTTTGCAGTGACCCAAATCGAAACATGTCTTGCAGAAATTCAGTAGGAAAAAAAAAAATCCTTCGGTTAATAGCAGTTCTTTCTGGTACACAGAAGGAAGGTGACAAGGACCACGACTCCACAAACCCATTGTTGAATAATCTTTTGGAAGCTAAATAGGTGTTATTCTCTTCAGTTTATTTTTATTTTTATATATAATATGTAGTGATAGGTAGTAAAGTCCTCTGAAATCAGACTGAAGAAACTCACTGCATAGAAATATTTTAAAACATATACATTTCCAGATGGTAACCTACTTTGCATTGGTAACCCACACTAGACAAGAGATACCATTCTCAGTAGTTTTCTTTCTTTGAGAACTGTTGTATCATGATAACTGTTCTTCCACATCTCTTCAATCATATTCTCTGACAGCATCTCTAATTTGCAACTATGTTCTCTTATATTAAAAAAAAAATAAAAAGCCCTATGCTGACTCCATTTCTGGTAATATGAAGTAAAATAACTTTGTTTATGTATGTAAGGGGGTTTTCTTTTCCTTTTTTCTATTCTCCAAGTAGCTCTTCCAAAAAAAAAATTTTTTTAGATAGACAGTTTTTTACGAGTGCACTTTGCCTTCATTTAACACAACAAATAATGAAGGGATTTTCTACAATCTAAGAGAATATTAAAAGCTTTTAGTATATTACTGGAAGAGGCTTCAAACCCACTGGGTATACTATTATAATCACTGTTCATTCAGCAGTCACTTTCTTTAGCTTACAAATAAAGTAATGCCCAGAAATATTCTCAAGAGCCTCATTGCATTTCTGGCCATGAAGTCTACAATAATATCACGATGCCCCTCAACTCTCATGTTTTGAGGTTTTTAATAAATGTCTCATAGAATCAGGATGAACTGTGCTGCTTTACAATGGAAGAAAAAAAAAGGGACAAAATAGAATAGTTAATGTGATATGTGTTAGGTATGTGTTTCTTGGTATATTAAATGTGTTTGTGTTTATAGTGCCAGGTGTTGGATGCACAAGGTATGAAAGTCAAGTATGATTGATTTGAGATATATGAGAGACTAGGAAAAAAATGGAGTGGATTGCCATTCATCTGATACTGAACTGACTGCCACAATAAAACTTTAGACTCAGACTTTATCATAGATGTTTGCTAAAAAAACCCTAAACCAACTTGCCAAAGTACCTTGGGAGTCATCATATAGCTGAGCTGAGACCAAATTCAATAACATATTAAAGGGCAGAAAAGTTAACTTGCATCAGGATTAAATTCTTTCATTCCTGTGATGACTCACAGAACCTGAAGTTAATTTCTAAAAAACAAGGCTAATCTCCTGTAAAGCAGGTAATGTGTAAATTAAAAGTTGGTCTCAGACTTCTACCAGTCAATGTTCTTTAATGAAGTATGGGTCATTTCAAATTGCAGTTAAGGTGATAATGCCTTAATACATACTGGAAATTACTACAGCATTTAACACAGCGAACATGAGGTTTTTATCCTGTCCAACACTGTTCTTGTTTCAGGACAAGTTGAACTGCTATGACCATGCTGTCATTTCTAGTCAGCAGGATGATCTATATCTTTCAATGAAAATATTACAGTACATAAAAAATTATATTAATACATGCACTATTTCACCACTATAGAATTTATGGGGTTTTTTAACATTGATCTTCTATTCCCACATCCTTCCATTCTTTTTATATTTCCTCTGTCTGGTTAAGAATGGTGGATAAACCAAAATGTATTCAATAGCCCACTGTTTTTCCTTTCTCACTTTATTGAAGCAGTATCAGAATATTGTGAGATCCTACACATTTACGTTGAATAAGAATGTACATGTCATTGTCATCCTGTGCAATGGCAAAAAAACATCCATTGAAACTATTAATTTAAGCAAATACTTCACTCTGAGAACAAGATATATTAATAAGTGATTTTTAGATTAAATTCTCTGCCCCAGTTATCTTAATAGCCAGTTCATATTTATACTCACTGCAGCACAAATTATTCCATTTATACTTCTGCAAATTCATGAACATTTATGCTTCAGGAAGTTTTTAGAAAATCAGATCACACTAATAAGTCACAGTTCCTTGGTTTAGCCAGTTATGGTCTAGTTTCTCCATCAAATGATCATAATAATCTAATTCCCTTCAGAAGAGAAAATCACAATAGCTTATTTCATCTTCCCTCATGTAAGTTTTTCTCTAAGAAATACTGTGTTTGTCTTTCATATAAAACGCATGATTCTTGTAATCAAGTAATACAATGACAATTACTAAAACTTTATCTCCTCTCTTAAAGTAATTCAATATGACAAGAGCTGAACAGGCAATATTGTGTAAATATTATAAAGAATTCATATAGCCATCACCATTTTCAACTACAATCTGTATGTAAATGTCTTCACCTTGGTTATGTTTCATAGTTACAAGCTCCTATAATATATTTTGCTGTTATTTTTGAAGCATTAATAATAGCCCTACAATCACTATTAAATTATCTATAGTAGTGGGAAGTTTGCTTGGTTTATGAAAATATATATCAGTGACTACATTTCAGTTTTCTCTTTAAAGTGATATAGACTTGAAAAATAAATCAGACTTTTATCCATATTTCTCTAGAACTTAGTAATGTTTTAAACATTCCCAAAGAACTGTGATTGATTGATTCTGAAGGAAGATCAGTTCACTTCAGGTAGTATAAATCCATGAAATATCATCAGTAAACTCATTTTATCATCTTGTATGTGTTTACATGGCAGACTTAATTGTACTTCATGCTATTGTTTACAGCCTGTTGTTACTCCACTTTCAGGCCATTTCATAGTATTTTCATGTATTTCTATTTATCAAGCCTACAAGAAGATATATGCCAAAACCAACAGCAGCAAAGCTGCCTGTGTTAAGACACTAAGATAATGATTTCACATATGAAGAAACAACAGAAGAAAGAACTTAGCTTTGCTCAATCCATCTTTCATAAATATCTTCAGTAAAACAGAACATATCCAGCAAATCTTTAGATATGAGGCATACACACCATCAATGCTCACTACTGAAAAGACACTATTTTTTTTTGACACAGTTTAAAATCATATATGTTTTATTGAATATACTACAATAATCACTGTAGCATAAAGTACTTAGGCTCTGCTTAAACATTTTTCATCTAGCTGAGCACACCCAAGTCACCTCTCAGCAGGCAGTCTGAGCCTATGTAGGTGGAAGTGGCATGAGGAAAATGGACAGTGGGAAGGAAGTACAGCTTGTTGCATGTGTGACTACTCCAGAAATCACACCTTCACAGATGACATGCAGAGGAAGTAATTTTATTATGACCTCTAAGGTAGAGAGAGAGAAAAAAAAAAAATCAGTCCTGTTAATGAAAGAAAAAAAGAATGTTTAAAGGTTTGGTTTAGTTATTTGGCTGAAAGAGAAATTAATACAAGCATTTTGGTCCTTAGGGTACCAAGGAGGTATTCCTACAAATGAGAAAGAGATAGAGTGCTAAGATAATAAAACTTTCTCATATTTTTTTCACAGCTCTACTTCTCCAACAGTGTTTGCTTGTTGTGTTTTTACTTTACTGCTATACCAGTTCACAGTAACTTAAATGTTTCCTGTGGCTCCTCTCCATCTCATAAAGAAGATAGAATTGAAGAAAGTTTAAAGCAGAATAATATTAAGAGTAAAGAAAACAAAACCAAACCAAACCAACCAAACAAACAAAAGTGCACACACACAACAACAACAACAACAAAAGTGAGGCAGATTCTAAGTAACCTAGGATTCCTTTTTTTGTAAAGGAAATAACTGAAGGGAATATGGTATAGGTCTACAAAATCATGAATGACATGAGGTAATACATAGAGATCAAGTATTTGTACTCTCCTGCATGACAGGAACAATAGAACATCAGATGAAGCTAATGGAAGACAATTTCCAAAGGAAATGGTTGTTGAGTTGCCTAGCTCTTTTCCAAAAATTGTGTCAGTAGCTGAAGGTCCACTTTGGTAGCACAGGGCAAGTACTTCTGCTTTCTTAAGGGCTTTTGAGAAAAATAGTCATGCTAGAGCTCAGAGAGGCCCAAAACTAAAAATGGCTGGAGTCTAAAAAGATTAAATGTCTATATCATCTTACTACCTGTGACTGCTGCATTTTGTCCATCTACTTTTATTCATTCTTGGGGGAAAGATAGCTGTTTTTTTCTGGTGTGATTTTTGCTTTTATTTTGGGTTTTTTTGTTGTCTGATGCAGACTATATGGCCATTTGTACAGTTTCTACATTTTCACTTAGTTTTTCCATAAAAAGGAGGAGAGTGCAACCATTATTGTTTGGACCTTTCTATCTGTCTCTAATAGGAGTGAAATTTAGAGCTAGTCCAATTCCCAGCTACCCATGGCTCATTTTAGACAGCTCTAAAAGATGTTTTCAAGGGAAAAATAAAATACTGCATCTTCAAACAAGTATCTCAAAGAACAGTTCTGGTCTTTTTAAAGGAGCTAACTTTCTCAGTCTTTATTAGAGAGGAATGCAATTGGCTTAAGCAACCTTCTATTTTTTTTGGATTAGGGGTGTGATTCATGATTTTGAGCAGCAGTGAAGTAGATGATTCATATCTACTGTTTTAAAATAATTTCACTAAAATAGATCACTCCAGATATATCAAACAATAGAAGGCTATTTCCTTAATGAATTAAAAATTGCTTTCCTTCATAAATCTAGGGGCTTTTATTCTACGGGTTAAGACTGTGGTTCAGGACAAAGCAGGATCCATTTTGTTGGGATTCATCCCTCCTGAGGTTGGAAGAGGTGATCCTTGAATACAAACCAGTTTTCTTAGGCTCCTCATGCCTCCAGGGCTTTATCCCTTCAATTTTTTTGCAGCCTGGGCCCCAAACGTCTGTATTACTCCTGATAAAAAGAACATACTTACAGAATTCTGTGCACATTACAGAAGTACATAGTTTGCCATAGGATGATGTTTGTTAATCAGAGCATTCCTTTTTCACTCTTTCCACCAAAGCCATTGCATTTACTCTGACACACACTTTTTAAGAAAAGTAAGCATTTATGATTCCACTGTTCCCTGCTTTTACAAGTTATATTTCATCAGTGTGCTGTGAAAGACAAAAAAGAGCACTCTCTTAAATTGTGGAGATAAATCCAAACATGTCTGCTGACAACTGGTGGGACAGCCTCACTAGACAGGAGAGTCTGTGATGACTAGAGTCAGATTTGAAATCTCTGAATCACACCAGCTCGTCTGCATGAAATGTAGCTTCTCTGTTTCACTGTAAACTCTTTTTACCCTGTATATGGAGAAAGAAGAAACTGATTATCCAAGGTAACATGAAAACTACTGTCTGATTTCATATACTTACCTTTTTTTACCATAAGTATTCGTGATGTTTCACATCTTTTATCTTTCATCCCTGGTTGTAGCACTCTAAATCTTGCTTGGATATTTAATGAAATCTGGTTTTGCATAACCAAATTAACTCTTCTTTTAATTCTTTTTCTCCCAAGACTCCAGATTACCCTTCTACAGCACTACTTACCTCACTTCTCTCCCAAATGGCACTGAAATTGAAACAAATGCCTGACAGAAGAAGAAATGAAGAATTAATCTTTCTTTTAAATATCCCATGTTTTCTTCTGTTTTTCTTGCAAGCAGAAGAGTTACAAGAAAGCAGCCAGCTTTACTCATGAAATAAAATATTACCAAAGGACTTTTATGATGGCCAAAAATATCAACAATAATATTTAATGTCTTTAATTTTCTTGAAGATTTTTGCCTTACATGCTACTAGCTATTCTGCAGTAGCAAAGTCAGCAATGTAAGAAACATCCTGTGGATTTCACAGGAAGAGGTGACTGAAAAGTGTATTGTCATTTAATGTACTAAAACATTACTGTCCTAAAGCACTCTTCATTTTAGTATTATGAGAACTGATAAGAACACTAAAATAAATACATTTTTTTTATGACATATGAATAGTATTAATTGCAAATATTTGTCTACCAAAAACACTCTTCTAATAAAACTCCACTTACAAACAGTAAATGCACTTACTGTGCATTCTCTTCCATTTTATTCATTGTATTCCTATGTTGGTTTTTTTCACCCTACTGAGTGATTTTTTCAGCTGTTTCTTTTTAGTCATCATTATCTAGTTCTAGTAGGAGAGTTTAGCAGAATAATCAACTAGAACACTCAGATTTTGCAAGAACAAGCTGATTGTCTTGACGATGACAGGTGCCATTTTTCAGTTTAATTGGATCACAGCAGTGAAAGAAATCTGAATCTGTCTATGGAGTCTCTCTATTAGGAGACTAAAGCTTAAGCCAGATGTTGACTTAGTAAACAGCTGCACAACTTTATGACACTTCAGTCACCCACTAATTTGTAATATCTTCTGTCTTCCAGAGGTTATCATCCAGCAGAGCTTGTTGTAAGCAAATTTGTGTGAGCTCAACCTGATCCACTTCATTTAAAATCAGCTGTTGACTACAGATTTGAATTGATGCTTTGTCTGACATCCAACTAGCAAGGATCAGTGAAATTCTGGAGACACCTTCAATGTCTCTGACGTGGATGCAGAAGTCATCTCTACCTGCTGGCACAGTGCCATGACTTTAACTAGAGGATCACTCCCACCATTGTCAGTGCTTTATGAACAGTTTTTGGAGAAGACAACTGGAAACCTAATATGATAGTTAAGGCACTCCTTTAGAAGTGAGAATAATAAGCTGAACCTTTTCAGCCCAAGCAGAAAACTGAAGTAAATATTTCCCTATCTCTAATAGTCTTCTTGGCTCTCAGACAGCAGGGAAGCATCCCTCGGTGTCTTAGGCATGAAAATACAGTGACGAAAATGTGTACGGCAGACTGGTGATTCTTATACACAGCACCTTAGGGTCAAAACACCTAAAGATGAGGTACCCCAGCAGCTAAATTCTAAAAGCTTAGTATCATTGTTCTATCTACCTTTTAATCTCTAATTTTTTTTAATCCTCTGAAGCTTCTGGATATTTCCAGAGATTAATGAAATTGAGAGAGAAAGCTATCAGGAGGGAATGGGCACAATCTTACAGACATATGTGTGTAAGACATATGTTACATGGTAAACACGTAACTTCATCTAAGGAAGATACGTCCTACTGTCTACAGACAGCATTTCCCAGTATTAATGATTACTCAGAACCACCTCTAACTACTACAGAAATTTATGACTATGCCATAAAGGTGGATGGTTTCTAAATCCCATTAAACTACTAAAATTCCTTTACCGTCTCCATGATGAATATTTATTCACTGACTTTCTACAAAGACTCCAGCCATTGAACCAAGATACTTCTAAGGATAGAGTAGTTTTCAATGGACCCATTCTCTTGGATAAAGATTAATTCATTTTTTCTTGTATAACAGACATAAAATGAAATAAAGTGCATTGCTCCAAGAAGCTTCATTTCTGCAGACCATGACATTTGTCAGATTTTTCAAAAGGAACATTTCTTTTCAGTGGAGTATGTGAAAAATATATCTGTCCTATCACTGTAGTTCAAGTGAGATGAATGTCATATCAAATAATGAAAAAAATGTGGTATTGGAAGAAGGTAATCCTGCTTCTTTGGCAAGTTAAGAACTAAGAACACAGAAAGACAACTGAGGATAAAGAACTGAGACACCACCTCACGAAGACTTGTGCATATTGTTAGCTGAGCTGACCTACCTTTTTGAACCTTCAGTTCTGTGTGTCACCCTCTAAGACTCCTTACATCTTCTGCTCTGGTTATGACATTCAAGAGGAAAACCCATTCAAAAAGGAATAAAAAATCTTGTATCTGGCTTTAATGGCAGTTTCATAGTCTCCACAGTCTCCCCCTGTTATTGTAAAAGTACAATTTATATAATAGGATATATAAAATCCTATACTTGGTCTGCATAGATACCAAAAATTTCAATCTGATAAAAGAATTCTTCACTTACAGCAAACTAAAGGACTCAATACTAGCAAATCTAATGTCAAATAGGTAATCCAGGATCACAAACATAAAAAGATTTAGTCTTCTAAAACAGGAGTTTAGTTTCCTAAGCCCAGAGTCCTGACCCTCAGGTGTGACCTAGCCTGTAGGAGTGCTTTTGGCTGAGCACTTCAAGGATCCCAGCACCTTCAGATTTGACTTCTACATGCACATGAGGTGTCTTAGTAATGAGGAGAGTGAGTAGTTCTCAACTAAACACTTGTTCCCTGTCTTTCAGCATTAGATAGCTACATGCTGAACAGGCCTGACCTGTTTGTACAAGCAGGATCACTGATGACAGAGCAAATCAAGATCATTGACTGACCCCAATGCCAGCAAGTGTTCTGGTACCAGAAAACTAGGCTGTCTCAACATGAACCATAAGGAGAAGAGATAATTGCCTGGAGAGATGAGTACTGATATGGCTGAAATTTTGAATAGCAAGCCTTACTTTACCAGAGTAAAATGAGCTCAGACTATTTTGAAAATACAAATCAGGCTGATTATGCCTCTGAGCTTTCCATTATGTGTGCACACACACCCAAATAAAACCAAGGCTTTCCAATTCATTGGTGTCAATTCACTGCCTATAAATTACCTGAGAAGGAAAAGGCAAATATTTTATCCATATGCTGTTCTCATCTCTGATAATTTTATGGTACATTGCTTTTTTTCACCCTGCAAGACACCTGATACCATTTTTTGTTGAAGTGCAATAAGCTTAAAAATTCCAAGGTGTACATTTCTTCTTTCATAGAAGTTTTTAAAAACAATGACAAATGCATAGTAAAACTCTCTTTGTCTCATGTAAGTTCAGTAATAAACCACATGTCCTGTGAATACGTCCTTAGGGCCTAATATGCAAATATTGATGGTGCTATTAATCACTGAACCCTAGTTTCTGTAATTGTTTTTACCTTCATTATCTCCCATAAGATATCCATTTTCCTCTATGAAATCTGATGCATGCAATGCAGCACACATCATGGGTTTAATGGCCTGTCTTTCAATAAATTGAATTTAATCTTTTTTATGATTATTTGAAAGGACCAGAAGATAATAAGGCCATGGCAGTAGAACATTCAATGATCATTTTCAGCAACTGAAATATAATACAGAAGCTAACTGGTCCCTTGAAGCATGTCCACTTACTCTATGATGTATGTAAAAGGTATCCCATCATAAATATTCTCATAGTAGTTTCCTATAGGCAGGATTAAGAAAAGTTTTCCCTTAAATGAGAAGAAAAATACAGAATATCAACAGCAGAGTTCTGTGGAGTCCAGCTGCAAAGAGATGGTATTCGAATATGTAGGTTAATTCCCAAATTATAGCTTTGTATAAAAGGAGACAGTACATTATCATCATCTGCAAAGTAAATTTTATTATTGCACGAACATTCTCCCTACTTCTAATTATTTTTCTCTCTTGTTCTTTTTCTACTTTTTTCTCAGCCATTAAAATCATGGCCTACTCCACCCATGTATTTGTCTCCACACCCTTTTTGTCCTGTATACTGTCTTTACAGAGGTGAAATGATTATGCACAAGTAATTGAAAATAATTGAGAGGTCTAGCTTTGGTCTTACAGTGTAAGTCTGCTGCCACCTATAGATAAATTTCAATATTTGCAAGCAAATGCAACATAGGAGTTGAAAAAGATTGCAAGGAGAGCACTACTACTACACTACTACTGTTACTACTACTATAGGGACCTACCGTGACAGAAAAATTAGTAGCTGTTTAGACTACTGAGAATACTGTAGAAAGCGTTACCAAGTCTGATGGATAAATTAATCTGCATACCATATTAATGGTCGGTGCCACTAAGAAATAGCAGTGATAATGTGCAATAGCAAGGAGTAAATAAAAGCAGAGAGAAAAGAGAGAACGTCATGTCTTAAGAATGTAATTTTTATTTGCTCTCTCAGAAACAGCAAATTCACATTAAGGATTATCCAACATACATACAATCTTAACTGGGAAGAGAAAAGAAAAGACCACACAGAATAAGAAATGTGGTTACAAAGAGTAAGTGACAGATTCTTCTTCACTTTCCTCTAGTCAATATTTTTACTTATATCGCCCTTTATCCCAAGACTTCAAGTGTATCACAGGACTTCTATAAATTAAAAATTCTGTTTGTTTTTTTGTTATATGTTGTAGCTATTTTCTGTCTACATACATACAGGGAAACTTTTTAAAAATAAAACTTTTTAAAAATAAACTCAGTATTTCTAAACATGAGATCACCTTGGCCTATTTTTGATCCTCTAAAGCACTCCATTCTGACTAATCACTCCAAAGGCCTCTATTTCAAGAAAGCAGGAGATCATTTCATTCTAATTTCTGGTGACCTAGTTGAAAGCATACTTTATGGTTATTTTGTGATTAGTAAAACATCGCTGAAACTGGCAAGTGAAATATTTGCCTTTAGTCTAGTGTCAGGGAAAAAACCCCAAAACAAAAAAACCCCTTTAACTTCTTTTTAATTATTTTGATTAAAAATAATAAAAAATAGCACAGTACCAACCATCATCCAAAACATAAATCTAATGCCAAGCTGAATAGCTTTGTATTCAGTGAGGGAACCTGCAACAAAACTGATGACTGCAGAGATGGTATTGAGTGTTAGAATGTATTAGGTACTGGGAAAAACAGACAAAGTAAAGGAAGGTCAATAGTTTTTGGAGAAGAATTCATATACTACATCCCTGAAATAATACAGAATCACAAAATGGAGTTGGAAGCAACCTCTGGAGATCATCTAGTCCAACCAACCTGCCAGAGCAGGTTCACCTAGGTCAGGTTGCACAAGAATGCATCCAGGTGGATTATGAAAGTCTCCAGAGGACAGTCCACAACCTCTCTGGGCAGACTGTTCCAGTGGTCAGTCACCCTTAGTAGTTTTTCCTTATGTTCATGTGTTCCAATTTGTGACTATTGCCCCTCATCCTATCACGGAGCACCACTGAAAAGATATTGGCCTTATTTTATTTACACCCACCCTTCAGATACTTGTAGACAATGGTAAGAACCCCTTTCAGCTTTCTCTTCTCCAGACTAATCAGCCCCAGGTTTCTCAACCTTTCCTTTTAAGAGAGATGTTCCAGCCCATTAATCATACTCATAGCACTCCATTGGACTCTTTCTAGTAATTACCTATAATTCTTGAACTGGGTGAGTGCAGAACCAGACAGGGTACTCCAGATGTAGCTTTACAAAGGCAGAATAGAGGGGGGAGGGAGAACCTTCCTCAACCTGCTGCACACATTCTTCTTAATGCACCTCAGGATACCATCAGCCTTCTTAGCCACAAAGACACAATTGTATGGCAAAGACATGACAATTTTAAATAAATGCTAACTACAATGATTTAAAAAAAAAACCCAAAAAACCAAAAATCAAACAAACAAAAAAACCACCACAACAAACCAAAACAAACAAACAAAAAAAGATGCTTTCCAGTCTTGGACCACTAATATTTAAACTTTATATGTAGATTCCTTGGAAATAGGTATAATCACATCAAAGAAACACCTTTGTATTTTAAAATACGCACTGAGCAATCCCTTTCAAACCATTTAGTCAGGTTAAGTAGAGTAACCTCACAATTACAAACTTGAATAAATAGTGGCTGATGAAAAAAAAAAAAGTCAGATTATTAATAATGTGAGTTCTACCTGTGGATTTTGCCACCTGGTATTTACTGGAATAAGCTTTAAAAGTTGGGTGTTTTTAAAGCATGATAAGTGTATAAGTCAGAGCATGGTAGCTGTGGAGTACTGTATTTCATTCCAGATCTGCTAATCCCAGTTCTTTTTCACATCCTATAATATAAAGAACTGATAAAAATAGAGCACTAACAAAAATGTAAATCATTTTAGGGCTGAAGAAGATTCATCTTCCTTAATTCATTTTCATTGAATGCAAATGACTCGAATTTAGCATAGTGGCTTGTCTTTTTTGTGACAACCAATTTTCCTTTTCTGAGTCAATTATTTCCCTTGAATAATAAATATGGACTGGGGTTAATAGCTGTATTGGAACAGAGCACCTGGGACAATTGGTTCCCATGACAACCAAACTCACTTATTAATAATTTTAACTTATTTTCCCCCTATATTACAAATGACTGTTAAAGGTGAGAGAACCTTAAAATACCTTACATACAATTCTTCCAGCCAAGCATTTCAGATGGGACATCATGGACTTTTAACGATCAATTATTTCTATCACCTGAAAATTTATGTAAAGAACTGCCAGGCAAGTGTTATCCAGTCTGTTTGGGGAACTCACTCTTGCTTTGGATTCAGAGGTTATGTATAAGCCCTTGTAAGTTCTTAAATATTCTGGAAAACTATTTATTTGTAAGAACCCAATGTCCTGGTTGTTTTGGCTGCAGAGATACACTGAGAAAGTAAACAGAAAATACATCTGAATAAAGCTGTGCCTCATATTTGGACCAAAATCCTGTGAGGCACAACACTAGGCTGCTGATTTAACTTCAGAGGGTTCCTGACTGCCACTGAACAGTCTTTGACAATTTGTGTAATTTCTGTACTGCAATAATTATTATAAGTTGTCCTCCCACTAGTCATAGGCATCTTGAATTTTTGCTCCACTGAGCTACATAACCTTTTCCAAAACTTGTGGCTCCAGTGCAGTGATTAGTGTTTCTGGAAGTACTTGAGATTGGTTTATATTAAACCATTCCTTTTATCACGGTTTTCTGCTTGTACATTTCTTTGTCTTCTTTAATTTAGAATATATAAGCTTGGTGTCCTGGGAATTTCAGCAAATACCACACCTTCTAGATGTACACTCTCTAATCATGAATGTTACTCTGTCCTGATGAATGCATATTGTATAAACTAATTCTTTGAATTGAACTGTCTTAAGTTTAAAGAAAAGGGACCTTTGTGTAAAAGCAACCAAAACTGAACAGAAAGGTCTGAATGGCATTTTATTTTGTCTTCTCATTAAAGGAATTCTTGCAAGTGTGTAAGGTTATACACCCTGCTTTTCTTTAAAATCAAAATTATCCATCTGTGAAGGTAATGTCATTAGATAGCAGTACATTTATTGTCACTTAGGTCCTGTGACAATAAACCTATCCCATTACAGATTATAATACCAGCTATCTGCACAGTGAAAGACCCTTGTGAAATTTCCAAGTAAAGGATTCCCAAGGATTAGGAAACAGGTAGTATGTCAGGGTTTGCCCATTTCTTCACCAAATCCTTTTAGGGTTGCTGAGTTAACTTTCTTGACATTCTCTATTCATACATTTTTTTCATCTGCCTCCTATTTTGAGGTTGCCACTGGCTACCAGATGTGCAAATTACATGATCTTTGAGAAGCCCAGGAGAAATTTTGAACCTGTACATTGGAGCAGCTGAGACCTAGACCTAAAGCATACCCTCAATTTTTCTGTATCCTCCTTTCCTGCTCTCTTTCCTGCTCTTTCACTAGAAAAGGCTAACACAAATTCGGCCTCTTTTTTTTTTTTTTTTTTTTTTTTTTTTGTTAAAAAATTTTTTTGTTAAAATTTTTAATTTTGGAGAATCTCAGTTCAGGGGCAGAGACATAACTGTTTGGGCTATCAGGGTGTGTAATTATTTCCCTTTTTAGAAAGAATTTTTCCCAACTTCCATGTGCAGTGTTTATGCCACATAAAGAGAAAGAATAACAAGCAATCATGGTGAGAGGGGCAGAAAAGTCTACTGTAATAACGATACATGAGGGAATCAGAGTAGATGCTCCATGCTGAAAGCAGCTTGACTGTGTTCATCTGCCACTGACCCTTTGACCTGCTGCTAGGAGAATAGGGAATGAGATAAAGACCATTAATTTCTCCCATGCCTTTCCTCCTTTCCCTCCCATTTCCCTGTAGCCAGAGCTGGAAATTCACTGCTCAGAGGGCTGAACTATGCCTGAGAGGGATCATTTAGATCAGACCGTGCTGCAGTACTGTAGACGGTATACGCAAACATTGCCACAGCCTCTAACAAGACTGAGCCCCTTGGGCATTTTTCAGGGGTGGACCAAATCCACTCTGGATAACATCATTGTCTATTCAAGTTTGATACATCCCTGCCTCCTTTGATTTTGCTCTGTTTCAGCAGCATATGAGGGGCTTACCTACACAGCTGCATCTCCTATCTTTGTCCCAGTGTTTGTCTCATTTCCCTGTCATGAGGACTTAACAAGATATTTCTAGACACACTGATAAAATACTACAGCGAGAAGAAATGTGTCATCTTTCAGAGAACAGGGTGGAGGTGTGAATGCAGCAACAGCTCTGTGGGACTCCTGCTTGGCTTGGCTTCATTGCACATATGTTGTCCTTAAGCAATTCAAGAAGAGAAGCATTGGAAAAGAGGGAATGTACCTGATTTTGGCCCAAAGAGGCAGGGGAAGAGGTGTGACTTAACTGCTGGGTGGCACTATTGGAAGCTGTATCTGACAGTGGTCACCTTGCTATCTGAAACACAGCCTGTATCACAGGACGCCTGTAAATTTCACATTAAAGAAGTATAACTATAGTGATTCATTCTGCTGAAAGAAAAGCAGAAGCAATACTTGTTCTCAGAGTTAGATAGATGAGAAACACACAGCATAGCCATAGTTTTGAGAGTTGTGGACTTGCCAAACCAGCAACTTTCCACTATGACAAAAAACAGGCAGCAAGGCTAACAGAAGATTCCCAAATGCATCAAAACAGTACTTGAAATGCATTGTACATCTGGCAGAAGTTACTAAAACACATAAGCCAGTCTCCAATTGAGAGCATCCTTCCCTGCATGGAACACTCTCCCCAGCTCCTAGATCTGACTCATGCTCATAAATTCTCCAATTCTGTCACCAGACATAGCTCAAAGACTTTTTTTTTCCCTTCTTTTTAAATAACAAGTCTGGATGCAACTGCAAAGATGCTGTTCCTGACACACTGATAGTATTAATTGCAGTCAAAAGATTTGCCAGTACTTTCTGTATGATAAAGCAGTATAATTGATTCTCCTGTTTTCTGCCTTCTGCATCCTTGTATTTATACCACCTGTTCTCACCAGCAGTTCATTCTGGCCCTGATCCTGGGAAGAAGGCTCCCAAGGCTAACTCACTCAAGTAGATGTTTGCATAAATGCAGAAATCTATGTATGCTGATCTTTTTATGAGACTTGAACAATTTTTTTTTTGCTATAAAATCTGATATTAGCATACATGTTTCATCTTTCTACTTCTTTATTTCTGAATGAGACCTCTGAAGTTTCCCTCAGTATAGCACAACATACAGCTAATGAACACTGTCTAGCTGGACATGTTTTGTAACATTGATCTGCTTTTATTCAGACATCAATAGCAAATCAGTCTAACATTGCTTGTCCTAGATATTCATCATCACTGACTGAAAGCTGGCCTTGCACTGTTATCTCTAATTTTCTAGCTAAATTTTATCTCAAACATAACTCCACAGGAATGATTCTATTGTGAACTGCCTTGAGCCATCTTTATAATGTAAATTAGTAAGTAGAGTAAGTGAATGATAATACACAGCTGAGTGGCAATTGTACTCTAACTCTTCAAAAGGAGGGCTTTTGGAAACCAAAACAGTTGTATACTTTTTATTCTAGAAAGTGCTTTAGAGGTCTCAAATTGCAGTGTGTTCATTCACTCAGGTTCACCCAGTTGGATACAGTGTTACTGTTGATATATGTATAAAACTACATAAAGGCCTCATTTTCAGACCTTTAGATTATCAGAATTTTTGCATCCCTTTTGTTTGCTAAGTTCAAGTTTATACTTTGGCATTATGAATGTAGGATATCTAAAAATAATCTTCCCCATAAAATAAGAATTAAAAAATATAGAAAACAACAAAATGTATTTGGAAAGACTTCAGAGATAAATGTAAGCAAAGGAAGTTCAAAAGTCTGCAGAAGAAAGTTTTGCTACACCAGATGTTTACCAGCCCTATGAATTATGTATTGTAACTTAAACAGGACAGGCCTCAGCCAGTACACAGTTGGCCGGGAGATGAAAAAGACTTGTGAAAAGGGGCAGCAGAGAGTGGTGTTGAAAACTCATAAGGCCACTATCTTCTGGAGTCATTACTGATCATCTATCAGACACAGGTTGGTCTATTGAGCGAGTGAAACTGTCTTTTGGAAGATACTCAAAGGCCATATCTAGGTTTCTAAGTTGTCTTAATATTTGTGTTCCATATTGTCCTAGTAATATTCCATATTTCTGTAATGAATTCTTAATTTTATTTACATGCCTTTATATATAATTTCTCATCTCTTCCCTAGTATGTTTTCATCTGGAGAAACACCACCGCTATCACTGTCTCCCAGGCACCCGGTGTAAGTCAAAGACTTGAGGATTTTTTTTTTTTTTTTTTTTTTTTTTTTTTTTTTGATGAACTAAACAGTTTTAGAAAGTATTTTTTATTATTCAGCTCTTGAGCTAGATAACTAGTAGATAACTAGTAGATAGCTGGAAATTCTTTGGTTGTTTTCAGGACTTGGATAACATTCTAACTATAGAGATAGACCATATTCAGTCATTTAGAAAGACCATCACAAGAAAACCAGTATTGGAGTATCCCTTGGAATATTTTACCTACCTGTGGGGTTCATCCACAGGTTATCCACTCACGTTTTTTCAGTCAGTGCTGCTATGATCACAGAAATGCAGGTATCAGTAAAGCAGAATGTTTCTTATATAGTTTTGAAAAACAAATTTGAAAAATTTTAAAATTAACATAAGTGCTGGTTGGTTTTTTTTCCTCCTAAACGCTTCCACTTAGATTAGAGAGAAGCGTTTAAGCACAGAGCTCTTGATGAAACAAAGTTTTTAAGGGAAGCCAGAAAGGAATCTCCATGGAAAATCAAACCCAACATTGACATGGATCATCTATCATCTAGAAGAGCACAGCACCCAGAAGAACACTGGGTGAGCAAAGAAGTAGAAAGAATCCTATTGAATATCTGCACATGTGCTGTAAAATTTGTAAAAAAAAAAAAAATGGAGGAAAGAAAATGAATAATTGCTTTGCATTAACAGAACTGCTAAAAGAAAAATATGACTTTAAAATACCAGATTAGTCTCTTCAGAGATGTTACATAAAAATCTGGAGAGTGATGGTAGACTTGTATGCTACCTGTCATCTTCTGGGTGATCTCAAAGCTATTAGTCATGCTGTATTATAAGCAGAAGTACGAAAAAATCTCAGTCTGTCTCTGATAGAAGATATGATCTTAAGGGAGTAACAGTTTGCAAGTAATACGATTTTTTCCCCAGGCTTGCTTATTTTCCAGTATTAAACCAAGTAGTTCATATGAAAATAGGAAGCAAATGAAGTTTGATTATTTTAGAATAAACTCCTTCTTCTGTTTGCATTGGCACATAAAATGAAGATGAGGGACTAGTATTTTTTCTAACTGTCTCTAGTCCCTGAAACAATAACCCATTATCCATGTAGCTCACCATAAATGGAATGCAAAACTGCCTGTTTCATAAAGTATAGAAGTCTTTCCAGTAGTAAGAAGTAAAGCTGCAGCAATTTTCCATGTCTTTAATTTTACTGTCAAAAGGTATATAAGGGCTATGTCCTGGAACTGATGGATTTCAAGCAGAAAAATTAAATTTCATGTATTAATAGGTAAAAAGAGGGGCTTTGCTGGTATAATTTTGATCTAATTATTAGCTCAAGGAAAAGGTTTTGTGAATCTGAATTTAACATTAGCATATACTGCACAATGCTGTTAATGGTCAGCATGCTGTCTAGATTATAGTATTGATAGAATTGTATTTCTTTCAGAAATTAGATTTAAGTTCTTAAAATAAGGAAAAATGGGGGAGACGGGGAGAACAGGGATTTTAAAGCATAGCAATATTTTGGTTTCTATGCCAAGGGACAATTTATTTCAGCTTTTTCATCTTTGCTTGCTGCTATTGTTACAATGAATGAGTGAACTTAATTAGCACTGCAAGGAAGGGGCTGTGTTCCCAAAGCTCTCTAAATGGGAAAAATATTTAAAGAACATGGAGCAGAAAACCATAAAAAAAATGATTGGAAAGAACAAAAGAGCTACATAACCTTTGTCTAATTACTGCAAACACAGTTGTATATATCTCCAAAGTGCAATTTCAGAAGCATTTTTCAGATTTTCCTAAAACATTCATAAAAATGCATCTGGAGAAATTAATAACGTAATCACTCCATCCTAATTAAAAAAAAAATAAACTTTAAGTATGATGACAACAGGATGACATACATTGGACCTCTTTACCCTATTCACTGAAACTCACATCTAAGTGGAATAACAATATGGACTCCTGAATATTGTAATTGAAAAATAGACTCAAGATAAAGCAACTTGCAAATATAAAGCAGGAAATCCAAGGACTCTCCTTAGATCTACTTTCAGTATGACTTCAAGGAACAGATTATGAAAAATTACAGAGGTCTTTTCATTTACTTTAAATATACTTACATTAGGTGATTCAGATTGTATGTTTCATGCCCCATCTGTAGATAACATTACTTTTTTCCATCTGAAACATCCCTGCTCTTCTGGTTTATTAATTTAAATACTGTGGCAAAGGAACAAAAGTTATGTCTGTAGACAGGACCACATTTCTCAACTGGAGCCTCACAGAATCTCCTAAGAACTACAGTTACCAGTGGAAAGGATCCATCTCATACCATAAACAGAAACCATGGAAAGCCCTGCAGAGATGGATGTGTGCTTTAGCATACTACATTTCTGTACTTAAAGGCTAAAAATGAACATATGTCTAAATACACATGTATTCCTCATTTCAGTTCATACTGCTGTTGTTCTGGGCTATTCAAGTAAAAAACACACAATGCAAGACACATTCTTAAATATCAAGCTTTCTGAAGACACTCTGTTCTAATTGCTTACAGGGTCCCAGCCTTAAACTGTAGGCTATTGAAAAGCTTTTATTTGTACACTACGTCCAACAGTGGGGGCTCAAACCTGCCTGGCACCATGGAGTGTACAGCAGTATGCATATTAAGTAAAAAAAAAAAAAAACAAACAAAAAAATCCCAGAGAATATGAAGATGGATTTTGGAGCATCAGAATTCAAAATGTTTTCAAGTGAAATAGAAACCTAAAGCAAAATGAAAAAACTGTTAAGCCCTTATGCACCTTCTTGTAAATGTGAAAGATTCAACTGATATATAGATATATTTTTGACAGTTTGCTAACTGATACTTTCTGTAAGAATAAATGAAATATTTACCTGACAGGAACAAGTATAACAAAAATATCTCCATGAATTCCCCTGGAAGACTTCCAGAATCGCACAGTAGATATTTTGTTGTGGTTTTGTTTTTATGTTGTCTTCAATACATGTCACATGTCATCTCCTGAAGATAAATTTTCAGTTATCTTTGAAAAAGTGACTTTCTTTTCAAATACTTGTGGCACACAGTAGGGACTTCATTTTCCACACCTGATCATGAATCTTCCCTAGCTGATTTGATATCAAGAAATTATCATTATGGTGCTGGTGATGAAGATAGGGCTGGTATAAACAACTTTCTTATATAAACAGGAACTTCTAAGTGTAAAACTCAGTCAAAAATATGTACTGAAAATAATGTAATATCTATAAAATACATATGGACTTTTAGGGTGGAAGAAAAATGCCACAAATGGACATATGCACAACTTCTGGTCATGTCCACACTAAGAGAAGCTGACCATGACTAAATGATGTGATATCAGTATAATCATCCTGATGGCAGTAATGAGGAAAGATATTAGCTGCAAGTGAAGTTGCAGAAATCTAATGTAATCTAACTTCCTTGTACATTCTGTAATCTTCCCTAAATAGTATTATAATGCCATGTCCAATTCAAATCTCTCTCCTTATATATTTAAATGTAATAGGCCATGACACACTGTTCTCTTCGATTGAAATTCACAGGTCCAGAGGAGACCAACAAGACTGGTAAAGGAACTGGAGGAGAAAGTCTTATGAGGAGAGGCTGAGGGACCTGGGGTTGCTTAGCCTGGAGAATAGGAGACTCAGGGGGCACCTTATAACTCTCTACAACTACCTGAAAGAAGGTTGTAGTCAGGTGGGGGTTGGGTTCTTCTCCCAGGCAACTAGTGATGGAATGAGAGAGCATGGCCTGAAGCTGCTTCAGGGGAGGTTTAGGTTGGATATTAGGAAGCACTTCCTCTTGGAAAGGGTGATTAGACACTGGAACGGACTGCTCAGGGAGGTGGTGGAGTCACCATCCCTGGAGGAAAGATTGGATGTAGCACTTAGTGAGATGGTCTAGCTGATGTCATGGTATTGGATCATAGGCTGAACCTGATGATCTTGGAGGTCTATTCCAGCCTCAGTAATTCTGTGATTCTGTGACACAGCTCAGTGACCTGTCTTAAGTTGCATTCAAAAGTAAATGTCCAGTTGTTTATGAAAAGGTTATAATCAGCCACCATGTCAAGCATTAGGACTGGGACAGACACTAGACAAATGCCAGACACTATCAACCCCTTCCCTTCCCAAACAGAAGAGAAAGAATGATTTAGAGACTCTTGCAGGTTGGAAAAAATAAAATAAAATAAAAAGAGTTTTAAGGAAAATCACAACAATACAATTAAATATATACAATTATTTTAAAAATCAATGTCAAAAAACATCCCCCTGATGGCAATTAAATCACCATCACCACTAATGCTGTGAGCAAGCATTGGGAAATTCTCAGTCTGGACTCAGTGACAGATGGGAACCAGATTCAGGAACTAGATTGTGGAACTGGATTCAGTATGAATGCATTGGGATTGAAGGAAGAACAAAGTCCTCTTTGGATAATGGTCAGTGAAGAAGAGAGCTTGACCCTTGTAATCCCTCAGCTTTGTATTGCGTATATGGCATGGTGTCATGGTTTAGACCCATCTTGGAGCACCACATAGCCACTTGCTCACACCCTCCTCCTACACCACTCAAGAATAGGAAGGAGAACAGGGACAAAAAGGCAAACCCCATTTTTTGAGACAAGGATAATTTATAGAACAATGCAAGAGGAGAAAAAACCAAACAGTATTAACAATAATATTAATGAAA
>JANIJG010019037.1:9483-47656 GCA_024611175.1 Megaceryle torquata
GTGTGTACTTTGCCCCAACAGGGTAGACAGACTATCAACAAATGCAACCACCATTGTATATATCAAAGAAAAGTAATCTCCAAGGTCCCTTCCAACCCCTGACATCCTGTGATCCAGAAACACACACTCTTACATGTTGCTGGTTACCAGCTGGACAACAGGTTTCCATTTCACCTTTGCATCTTTTTGCTAGGAGTGCCTGGATTTTTTTTATTTGTTTCTTGATTTCACATAAGCCATTACAGTGAGTCCTTCAAGTCATCCTCAAAACAAATTTCTTTTCTGCAAAAGCTTCTTCTACTAATTTGATTAGGTTTACAACATTTTGAAATCAGAGCTTTCATAGATTATCAATCCTTTTCATATACAAAGGGAAAACAGGTACTGAATTCTTTGGCCGCAGCTAGACTACTGATGGCAGTAGAAGAAGATAGATCACAGTTTCCATAATTAGCCCCGTAGTTATGGGGAAGACAACTACTTACTTTAGGTGCTCCATCCTTCTGAATACCTACATCATTAGTTGCTATCCCTTTCACGCTACCATCTTCATGAAAAAGAACCTTTGGAAACATTTAAACAAACAAAATAAACACATTTTAATGATCTGTCATTTTAATACAAAAGTTCTAATTTAGAACTTCTAAGCACTGTGTCTTTAATGATCAAACTTGAAGATGATGTCTTTATTAACATGGTGTATGTTACACTTCCACTTTGCTGGATCTGGGCCAAGGAATGTAGGCACCAAAACACAGTTTTCACAGCATGTGGCTGTTAAAAGGAATGTTGTGAATGTACAAATTGGGAGTGGAGAGGGTTTCAAAAATGCTTTTCATATACACACTGATGTCACCATTACCTCAGCTGCTGCATAGCCTGGATACAACTCGACACCCAAAGCTTCTGCTTGTTCACCAAGCCAACTCACAAAGTGGCCCAGACGTACTATGTAATTTCCGTGATTAACCATTGGAAGTCCTAGGCAAAAAAAAAAAAAAAGATACACACACTCCTAAAACATAGAACACTATGCAAAATAACCGATAATGTATACATCGGATATAGTATCATCTTCAACTACTATTTTCACAGTAATGTCATACATTAGGCATGTGAGAGAAATAACGGAGAAAGTCCAACAGAGAGCTACAAAGATGATTAGGGGAACTGGATCATCTCTCTTGTGAGGAAAGGCTGAGAGCTCTGGGGCTGTTTAGCCTGGAAAAAAGAAGAACGAGATTGGATCTTATCAATGACAATAAATATCTGAAGGGCAGGTGTCAAGAGGATGGGGGTGACTCTTCAGTGGTGCCCAGTGATAGGATGAGGGGCAACAGGCACAAACTAGGACACAGAAGTTCCACCTAAACATAAGGAGAAACAACTTCACTGTGAGGGTTACAGAGCACTGGAACAGGCTGCCCAGAGAGGTTGTGGAGTCTCCTCCTCTGGAGGCTTTCAAAACCTGCCTGCCCACCTGACCCAGGAGAACCTGCTCTGGCAGAACAGATGGACTAGATGATCCCCAGAAGTCCCTTCCCACCTACCATTCTGTGTTTCTGTTATCACAGACATCATCTACATAGACTCTATCACTGTAAGGTTACTACATTCTACAGACACTTGCTGAACTACATTGAATTAAAACTGTTGAATTGATAGAAAAGTTGAAAAAGACACAGAGAAAGATAACTCTCTACCATCTCACTAAATTTTACCTGGAAGAATTGGCACTGGAAACCTAGATTTTTCTGTTAAAATTCCAAACTTGTCTTCAGTTACAGGAGTATGAAGTGGAGCCTACAAAAAAAAAAAAATAGAAACAGTGCCAAAAGTTACTGTTTTCTAGCCAATCCAACAAAAACATCACATAAAATACATTAAAAGAACCAAACTGGCAGTCCACTAAAGGCTTACTAAAGCACTCCTATAGGAAGATATCACAAGAGAGAAGATAAGGCAGTCATCAGGCAGGAATTAATGCAGCTACTGAGGTAAAAAAGAAAGGAACAGGGCCTTTCAAATCACTTCTGTAGTTTGCACACAGGCCTGTAGTACATCAATATTCTAGACCTTTCAAAAGAAGGCAGCTCAACTTGTGTATTTATCCCAGTAAGAAAAACCAACTAAATGATGGCCCACCTCCTGCAGCCCCCAGGTGACAGCAGACAGCTGACTGCAAGTCAGGTGGGGGCTCTGGCAGAGACAGCTGTTCATTTCTTGCCATCTTCCCTCCTGAAAGCATCTTAGGCCTCCATTACACCACTGTGTCTGCACAAAAAAATCAGTGTACTATATGCCTCTTTCTAAGACTAAAGAACGATCATACAGAAGCAACAAATCTGACATTGCTAAGAACTGACCATCTTGCTGCTTGTGCACAGGAGCTGGATTCTGCACCAACGGAGTCAGCGTGGTGCATCCCACGGTGCACCAGATGTACCATGTATATGCTGTAAGATTACTATATAAAAGATGAAGGGCAACAGCATATCTGTGCAGGCATAAAACGTTAGCATTGTCAAATTAGAGGAACCAGACTAAAGGTAAGATTTTTTTCTTTTCCTAAATCAACATGTTTTATGTTATTTTTTACTTTTTTTTTAGTACCAATGGTACTAAGGTAGTAAGTCATACCAGAAAGAGTCAGATATGGAGTTCATTATCATCTAGCCATTAATGTCAGTGTTTACATGCTCACACATACCCCCAGCTCCTTCCAGTTTGGAAATAGTTCCTGCAAGGACCTCGGCTCAAGACAAGCACCAGACAGAGTATGCGCACCAATCTGAGAAGCCTTTTCCACCAGACAAACGCGTATTTCTTTGCTGTGCTCAGCAGCTAACTGTTTGAGTCGAATCGCTGCAGAAAGACCTGCAGGGCCTGCTCCAACGATAACAACATCAGCTTCTTCAGCAAATCTTTCCATGCTTACACCTTTAAGAGAGGAAAAAAAAAAAAAAAAAAAAGGAAGGTAACAAACCGATCTCAAATTTTCCCCTGCCTCTCTCACTAAACCTTGCTCTGCAATACAGGCTACTGGGTATTGCAGATGCATTACTTTGCATAAAATGAGGCTAAATATTCAACAGACTTCTCCACTTCAGTGAGTGGAAGAGTGAAGGACATTAGCATCCCCACGTAAACCTAACTCTTCTTAAGTTGCAAGAAGATATACTCTAAAAACATATACTCATGCTCTATGCACTGTAGTCAAGTATAATCTCAGAATATTACAACTGAAGAGCCCTGTTGGCTAGCTGCATCAAAGACACTCGGTGAAACTCTAGGTAAGGAAGAAAGAAAAATAAAAAAGACCCTTAGTCAGAACATGTGACTTAGTTTTACACTAAGCAGTGTCTTCTCTGGAATTGAAGCTATTAAATTGCTGAATGTAGAGACCAGAATGCCCAGAGATATATATTAATTTCTCACAAACTGTCACAGCAAGAACAACTGAAAAATTCCAACAGATACATACCTGATGGGATTAAATATTGTTATGATAGCTACTAAAGCAAAAAGTACTTATATTGTTTTCTTTAACTATCTTGGATCAAGTTTATTCTGATCCCATTTTATAGCACTAGACATGCATTGGGGGATAGAACCACAAAATTTAATTTGTAGTATTAGTACTGTGTTTAAGAGCATAAAATTTCTGTAAAAAGAAAAAAAACAAACCAGCAACACATTTCAGCATCTTTAAAACTGAGCAATAATAACGTAACTTTTATAGAATGCATTTTCTGCTCACCTTCCCATCGTTTGTCTTTGTCCCGAGGGTGAACTGTATAATGTGTAGTTATACGAGGCACGCAGGCAGTAGACGCACATCTTGCAGTATGCAGTGATGGAAGGCAGTCTATTAATTTTAGAGCATGAAAGCACTGACGTGCTGTGAAAACAAGAAACAATTTGTCAAGTCAGTAGTTTTCCAGAGTTTTGGACTTTTCAGAGACAGGGGTAGCACAACAAATATAGTAGCTCCCCGCAAAGGCTACCAGATGAGGTGAGGGTGAGACACAGAATAAGCACAGGTTTTTAAATCTGCAAGTTACTGGCCAGCCATCCTATCCAGCTGACATGGTAACAGGCACATATACAGGTGAAACACAGTCTAAGTTCCTATTTCATTTTGAATTTCAAACGATTTACTTCAGGCTTCATTAAAAGTGACCAAACAACTGTAAAGACAGGACATAAAAGTTCATCTCTTCCAACATCTCAACATGTATTGAAACACAGTCATGGTCTACAATAAAAGCTGAGGCTTAAACCAAATTATACTTTCGCCAAAGCTATGAACAGTAGATCCAGTTAATCTCTACCTCTGCTGCAGAGGCATCAATTGTTGCAAGAACAAATCAGATTTTCTTTTTAAGCAAACAGACCAAATTAATGTTTAAAATAATGAAAATAGGACTCTTTTCAAAGTTTCTATTTCTATTACATGTTGCATTCTTGTACTAATTTTACTCTTTCAACGAAAAATTATGTCGTCTGATTTATACTTGGAAAACTAGTATGGCTAGCACCAAAAGTAGTTATAGCTAAAAGGTCTGTGAACTACTGCTCTTGAGGGGTATTTTTCCTTCCTTTAAGGATTCTCTTTCTCTAATATCAGGAGTGAAGAAGAATATCCTATTTCAAGTCTTTAAAGAGTATTTCAAGAGTTTTAAAAGAGTATTTCTGCAAAACTAAAGCACAATCACCAATGTCTTATGACTGAACTGGTGCTTGACAAGGCCAGCACAAACATCCTCCACTGGAACTCTGAACAGGGACAGTCAGGACACTGGTCTCTAGATGCAAGGTAATAAGTATTATCTATAGTGGCTTCTTAACAGCTAATTTGTACTTCACTAACATAAACATAAAAGCTATTACCATACCATCTCCTGACTCTTAATTATCCTTTAACAGCAATCAGGCAGGATCTGAGAACAGGCAATATATTTAGCAGCATGATAACAACTATACCTATAAATACTAAAACACAAGTCCATCATTTTTGAGGTATTTTTATTTCAGCAGAACTGACAGTATTATGAACTACGCGGTATACCTTAAAAATGCCAATGAATTCACATAGGTGCAAAAGAAGTGAAATTAATGTCAGAACACATCTGATAATTACAAATCACAGAAAAGGTAGGTCCAAACCCTGAAGGGGCAGATTCTTCCCAGTGGGCGAACTGAGCTTGTGGTTACCACCGCTCCCCTGTAAGAGTTTACAGGCTTGGTAACCTCATGGGAAACGTCTGCACGCAGCAAGCAACTTCTGCGGGGAAACTGCTCTTCCGCAGCTCTTTAACAACTGCTGTCAGCATGTTGCCTCTACAATTCTTTCAGGAATAAGAGTAATTCAATTGCTTTATCTTTTTAAAACAGGTAACATCTAGTACCACGTTAAAGACAAACAAAATGCGTTGATAACAAGCAGTTAAAAACACTCTTGGCCAGCGCTCACACACACAGCTCTGCCCTGCCGCTGAGCAGCGAGTCCAGACGAACAGCGGCCGCCGGAACACGGCCCCCAACCACAGAACCCTCGGACACTAGTCCCACTCACAGCTCAGAGGCCGCCCCGCCGCCCGGACGCGCCCCAGCCGCGACCTTTGCTCTCCTTCCACGCCGCGCTACCCGCCGGCCCCACCCCCCCAAGCGGCGGTCACCGCAGTTCCGTCTCCTCAGGAAGGTCAGAGCCTCCAGAACGAGTCCGCGCGTTACCTCGACTAGAGGACGGACAGCGAGAGAGCAGCATGACGGCAGCCCAGGCCCGCGACCCGCCTCGGTGTCCTCCGTTCCCCACAGCCGCTCTGCGACCGCCCCCCACCGGCCTCCAGCCGCGCCGCGGCTGCGCGCTCGGCTACCGGCGAGAAGGCGTCGGCCCCGCCCCAGTAGCGGGACTACAGCTCCCATTGCTCCCAGCAGCAAGAGCCTTCCCAGCTTCCCCTCACACCGAGGGACGGCTTCAGCTCGGTTCACTCTTATTGACCCGGGAGAGGCTCAGAGGAAGCGAAGCGGCTCCCCAGCCTCTACCGCCCCTGACGTGCAAAGCCACGATCCGCCCCCTCGATGGGCATTAAAATTGGCATTAAATGCCCCTGGGCGGGGCATTTATCCGTTCGCCCCTCACCAGCGCATGCTGAGGGCGGAGCTCGAGCGAGGTTCGTCGAGGGTGGGTGGAGTCGTAAGCCGTACCGCCGAGCGGAGCGGGAAATGGCTGCGGCGGCTCCCGAGGGAACGCTGGGCGCCGGGCCACGGAATATCCCTGGCGGGAGCGAGGAGGGGTCCCGGCCGCTAGAGCCGTGGGCCGGCGACACGCGGGAACTGATGGAGAAGGTGGAGATGCAGATCGGCGATGTGAGTGCCGGCGCGGGGGTCCCCTCGGGGAGGGTGTCGGGTGGGGCCGGACGGGCTTCGGTGATCCACAACCTCTGCTGCTCCTCTAGGCCGCCTTCTCGCTGGCGAAGATCCTGGAGGCGACGTCGGCCGTGTCGGCTCAGGTGGAGGAGCTCGCCACAAAGTGCTCGGAGAACGCCCGGTTCCTCAGAACATGGCGGGACCTGCTGAGAGAGGGGTACGAGTCCCTGAAGCCCAGCGGCTGACCCTGCCCTGGAGCGGCTCCGACGAGTCACTCCGAGTTGCCCGCTTGTGTTGGGCTGGAACGCGCCTTTTTTATAAACTTGCTTTAGGAGTTCACGTGGACTTTTGTTTTCCCTCAGCAGTCTCCCGTGAGCCCGGAGTTCTTTCAGAAATACTTGGTGACGCCTATGGATGTTGTATGTAAGTCACTGAGTAATTTTGTTTAGGGAATTGAATTCGACTTTTAGACTTTTCCCTTTCGTTTCGTCTCAAGTGCATTCACGCATTAAATACTCCGCCTCCTCCTCCTATGCACGCTCTTTCTTCATGTTGAGGACAGGATAATACAGCAAGCCATGGGTTATTTATGAACCTTAGATAAGCACTATATCCCAAACCTTACCAGTTTTATCAGTATTGCAATATATTTCTATAAAGCTGCAGATTTATTGCAAGCTATTTGATAACTGCAAACAATTTACACTATATTTTGTTGTAATAAAGTGCCTTATAATGGACCATATACCTCTGCATAGTAGAAGTTTAACAACATTGTTTACTGATAGGATGGATTATTTTGAACTATTAAGTAAAAGCTTCCATCAGTTAGAAGAGAATCTGTGAAACGTATTCTCTCATCTCCCAGGAAGCATGTTAGAGCTTTTTCAGTATTTAGTCTTGTTTTATATCTTTGCCTTAAGCAGTTATTAGTCTAGAATGAACAGAACCTTTTAGTCTGGAGTAGCTGTAATAAATAGCTGTGCTGAAACTCTTGGACCTTTACTGGAGCAATGTGAAAAATACAATGCTGAAATGCAACAGAATGCTGCAGGGAGAACATGATTGTATCATGATTGTCAGCCTTATTTTTACTGGTAGCAGAGCTTTTGAAAAGATAAACTGTAGTTTTCTTATAAAAATAATAAAGATGTTACAGAAAGATCTGAAATAGTTAATGTTCTTGTGTTATTCATAGAAACAAAGATGACATTGAATATATTATCCATAATCAACTTCAGTGAAAAACAGGAGTAATGGTAAGGACAGACATCCTTGCTTATCACATCAGATGTAGCTACAGTGGCTGAGAAGGCTTGGCCTCTCAGAGTACACAAATTCTATTAATTTTAGTTCTAATTGCCCCAGTTAAAGGCAATCCACAGAGCAGGATTTCACTTAGCTGGTTTTAACCTCACAACCCAAAATGTTGCTAAGCAATGTGGAAAAGTTGTTTTGTTCAGCAGATAATCTTTTATTTCAATAAAACATAACAGTAGTGGAAACAAGATGCTTAACAATCTTCAAGATAATCTAAAGTTCTATGAACAGTTGAAGTGTGAGTCACAGTTTTAAAAATTCTACTCCTTACACTGTTAAGTGCCAACATTGGAAGTATTTGCAAATTTATTTTTAAAAGTTTCAAATGATCCATGTGAAAGAACCATTTCTTTCACCTTTGTGGGCTTCTAGGCTGTCAGACTAAAAGAGCTAGAGAAGTTGTAATACAAATGGAGAAGATCCTCTTTGGGAAGTATATGGAAAAGACTGCCTATAGAGGATTGTTTCAGAGGGCATAATTTATTTATTTATATTTTTTTTTAACCCTTGTAACACTGAGAAGTAAAAAAATGCCCCAGAGTTCTGAATTGCTGTGTTCCTTAAATTACTGTAATGGTAATGCACAAGGTGATTAAAATGCAGATGTTTTGACACCTATTAAGTCTTGTATTGGGCCATCTCTCATTCCACATTTGTTGACAGACAAGACTGAAGTTTGCTGAAGTCTGTAAGCTGTGGGGAGACCATTAAGAAACTGAGGAAGAGAGCAGCATCAAGATGTTGGGATACTCAGTCCAGTCTTTCCAGGGAACGGTGTGCTTCTGAAGGGGGAAGCTTCCACCAGATGTAGCTAGGAGACACTCAGTTGAGGAAAAAAACCCCACCTTTTTAAATTTTTTTTTTTTCTTACCCACAATTCTGGTTCTGCCTGAATTAGAAGGATCATTGGGATTTCAGGATTGTCTTTACATGAGTGAAATGGTAAGTTTTTTTAAAGTAATAAAAATTTCTCTTGTTTGGCTTTGACAGATAAACTGGTCTAATTATGGACTTTATTTAGTTTTTCTCAGTGCTGTTGCTCCCTAAAGCTTTTAAAAGCTGATGTAGCCTAAATAGAGCCAGTCAGAAATTTTGGGAAGAAAAAAAAGAAATTTCTTAATGAGGAAACCAATCAATTCTCAAAAAAAAAAAAAAATCAGCAATTGAATTAAAAAAAAAGTTTCAATGAAAATAAACTTTTTATTTTATCTTTTCAAAAAGGTGATTTTGTAACATTGTGCTTTTAGGGTGAGATGTTTTTAAATGACAGTTCATTTTTTTTTTCCTCACACTTCTGGGTGGTAAAAAACCCAAACAACTTACTTCTCATTCCTATCTGGGGTGAGTTACCAGAATGTCATGTACTGTTGTGAGATGGTAAAACCGTTGTGTCAGTTCTCCTTGCAGACACACATCTTACTTGTCTTCCTGCTTTGCTTGGCGTGAGCCTGGGTGTCATACCTACCTTTTTCCCTCATTGCTGGAAAGCGGTAAGCCCACAGGAGTGAAACTTAGGGCGCAGCTTTTGCTGCGAAGATTCAGAATGTATTTATGTGCATGAATTTAACCTTGTTGACTGCGTGGTCACTGAAGCATCAGAGGAGTCCGTACAAAGTACGGACTTCGTTACCTTCGGTGAGATTTCATGCATTGGCCACATCTCAACCCAAACGAATGATGGACTGTATGTTTTCTGACTACTGTCGCCTCTTTTGGATCTTCGTTGTCTGTAATTATACCAAACTTGATGGATCATTTCTTTGAAAGGTCGTGTAGTCAAAGTGTAGAGAAGAGGATTCAAAGCACTGTTTATTGGCAGGATAAAAATCACCACCCAAGAAGTTATGGTACCTTAGGGAAGGAAGAAGAAATGAAGCTGTAATATGTATTGCAGCATTGATAGCCATTAATTAATGCAAGCAGTTGATGCCTAGGCAGCACAGCTTCCTGGGGAGAGGGGTGGTTATGTGCTCCTAGGCTATGTTCATGTCACAGCAGATACTTTTCTTCTCACTGTTACACTTGCATTGCCCTTCTACCTCCCTCTGTTTAGAGGACTCCCTGCAAAACCTGTAATTTTTTTATTCTCCCAGTTGTTCCATTTATCCCTCTTACTTTGTACCATAGCTCCCTATTTGCCCTGGCACACTCCTTTCTTGACCCAAAACATTTTGTCTCTGCTTTGCTCCCTATCTCTTCCCATGATTTCTGCTCCCCATCCTCTTTCCATGATTAGTGACATTCAACCCTAACTATGTCCCTGCTGTCCTGTCCTGCAAAGCAATATCCTACAGTCCCTGTATCCCCTCAGAGGGTGGTTTTATCCTATGTGCCAGGAATGTTTCATTCTCCTGCCCCCCCCAAAGGGCATTGTATACGTCCTTATTTCCTTGTCCTGTTGGTAAGACTTTATATCTTCACACAGCCTTCATGTCTGAAGGTTTCCTGCTGCTGTTGCCAAGGATACTGTTGATCTTTACATCTTTTACCCTCTCCTAGGGTTTACAAGCCCTGCATAGAGAGGCTATATTTCTGGCATGTACTGGTTTTGCAAATAGAAGGAAAAAACTAAGTTGCAATTTTTAATATTTTAGGTTATGCTCTTTTTGCATGGGAATATATTCATAGCATAGAGAACGTAAGCAGAACTTCATGTAACTTAATGTTTTGTATTATAAATACCAGTTTATAAAAGAAAGTTATTTCAGGATAACAATTTTGTTGTGACTCACGATAGGAAACACTGTATTGTCCTGAGCCATATTTAGGCAACAGAACCAAAAAAACCTGTAAGATGAGAAAAGCCAATGCAATTGGTTTTCAAATACATTTTGTATATTTTACATATATTCTGTGGAGACAGACTTTAATGATTTAATCTTTGGATATTTTTTTTGGCTGACTCAAAGGCTAGTAATCTTTGATTACAGTAATATAGTTCAATTCAGTAGTAAAACTATATGGTTCATATTGTGTGTATATATAGATATGTAATATAAAGTTCATTACAGTAATATAGTTCAGTATATTAAATTATTCAGAAGTAGAAAACAACATTCTTCATACAGACAAGTTAAACAGCCTCACAAAAGAAAGGACATACCTGGTATTTCTATCTGAAGTAAAGAAAGGAGTTTTAAAATAAAAATAGGTATCCAACACAGTGCATCAGTAAATACAATGAAGAAAAAACGTTTAGCCAGGATCATCTCTTTTTTAATATGTTTCCGAATTTCAGTAGCTGTAATAGCTGTTTGGTGAACATTGTAGAACATACTCCCATAGGAAAACACAATGATGATAAAAGCTGCCAAGTTTACACCTGTTTAAGAAGTTTAAAATAGTTACAATTTAACAGCATAATGGCAGTTCCACATCACCTATTTGCAAGCCAGGTAGTAGAGAAAAAAAATTAATCTAAACTTCTAGTCCCATAGAATTAAGTGGTCAGAAAATCTGAGTCTGTCTTCATCTAACACTGAATTTTTACCTCTACTCAAGTATCTGTTTCATTCATTGACACGTGACAAATGGCTGCTATCTGCTCCAAACTGTGTATCTCTCTTCTGGTCTTACCATCGTTCTGCTTCTCTGACAAAGTCTGTTCATTCAGGATCTTAGTAGTCATTTGTTTCTTTCTACTTTTTCAGCTCTTCATGCATTTTAATGTATGTAAGTATCTGATACAGTAAAATATTCTGTCTGGAAAAAGTCTTTTAAGTGCTTTACTGGAACATCTAAATACTAGCTTTGAAAATTAAGCTCATTTGTAGCTCTAATCATATCTAAAGAAGAAAGGCAACTTACCTAAAAAAATGACAACAGAATAAATCTGACTTCCTGAACTTTCTGATTGTTCTGAGTGAAGAGGAAAACAGACGCCATTGGTGCCATAGTAGTTTCTGAATAAATCCTTATTGCTCAGTGGGATAAATGCAACAGCAAACCCAATTATCCATATAAGAACCAAAATGGAAATTGTCCTGCATTTTCTGGGCTTCAAACACCTAAAAGGATAAACTATGCAGATGTATTTTTCCAGAGTCAGGTAAGTCAACAGTAAGACTGACACCTCTGTAGACAGAATAGCCAGTGATCCCACCAATTGACAATGAATACTGTCCATCCACAACTGAGCGTGCTTGTTGTATTCTCCACGATACTTAAGATCAAAAGCTCCAATCACAAATAAATATATTCCCATCAGACAGTCAGCACCTGTGGGCACAGTGCTTAACATCATTATTGACACATCTGAATTTCCCATTCTCTCTGTATATGTATATTGGAAAACAGGCACACATATATACGTATTTATGTCAGCTAATATAGAGATATAAAATTAACATTATGGTTGGAAAGCTATTGTGAATAACAATCAAGGCAGTACAATTCAGTTCTGATCCTCCTTTGCAAGCTGCAAGTAGAAAAAGATATGCCTTCATTTATAGAAATATTCTTGCAACCCTTTTTAAAGTATTATTTATTTATATAACTTTTTTATGCTTTTGATATATTAAGATTTGGCTTAAGATAATTTGCACTGAGTAGGACATTTCTGCTGTATTCAAAACTTCGGTTGGGTTTGTCCACCTTATTCTAGTTAAAATGTGATGTACTTAGTCTTCTAAAACTAGTAAGTGAAGAGGAGCTGTCAACATAGAGCTGCAGGCTTCTCAGGTATATGGGCTAGAAGTTTTTCATAGTGTTCAGATTGTTCCCATGGAAATGACAAAGTTTCAAAGCAAATAACATGCTGCATTTAGAAATGTTGCAATCATCTTATACTCTCTTGGCCTTTCAAAGTGCAGCTTTGATGCATTATATATGTTATACCTTTCAAAATGTTATGCCTTTCAAAATGCAACTACTTGCATTTATGAAATAGTTAGACTCTGCTGTATTGAGAAACTGAAGATTGTAGTGACTGTACTGGTAAGGAGTTCATCCATTAACTTGTTTTGGTTTTAGGACAAAACCAAAAAAACTTCAATTCTTAACATTGGGGAGCTAGGAGGGATTGATTTTCTGTATCTGCATAAGGAATGTTTTGCTTGTGTGCGAAAGAGAATAGCTATCTTGAATGCTATATTTACACACACAGATTTCTATTTAGGTAAAACCAGTAAAATTTAGATTTGTGGGCTTTTGAAAACTTTGGAGTTTTATTTGTTCTTGATGAAGAAAGTAGGAATTTGACACAATTCCTGAAGCATTAAAATAAAATGTGAAACTTTGAGAATGTATCAGCTGCCAAAGGCAGCATTTAATGAGACCTCCTGGCACTTAAGGTATAGCGTTTTATATTGTCATGTGCAACAGCATGAAAATTCAGTTAATCCAGTGCTGGCAATATATCACTATATCAATGACAAGTACAATGCATGCTATGAGCAGACTAATAGAATATTCTCTTACGATGGAATACTTACAACAGAGAGACATTATTGAGATGGCATGGAGTCTATTCTCAGATCTAATATAAGGCCTCATGCAGATAACAAAAATATTTCCAAAGCAGGTGATGGCAGATACAACCCAGACAAACACTCTTTGTATGATGCTGGCTAAAAGATTCTCAAGGGATGAAATTCCATCAGTATTGGGCTTACAGCTGCGCACATGGGGAGCATATCCACAGTACTGGAATTTCTTAAAATATCTGGTTGTAAGAAAAACAGAGAGACAGTTCTAATTTTGGTACCACAACATCAAGACTACTCAGCTACTCAGAAAAAATTCTGAAAGAAGAAAAATTGATTAAAAACTGTCTAAATTTGCCAACTGCTCACATTTCTTTTCATATACTTTTGTCTTTGATTATCCAGTATTCTGTAAATTGTAAAATTCAGACCAAAGAAACCAAGCTGGAATAATCTACTTACATGTAGGAAAGGTTTCTCAGGGGTGTGAAAATTCTTTGCTGGATGTTTGCAATTTCAAGGCCCTCCAAGCTGCTGTAAACAATACATTCTCAGTAAAAAGCCATAGAAACTCAGTAGTAAAAAAACAAACTTTAATAAAGTTTAATTGATGATTATAGGAAACTAGAGATGAACTTTAATTGCATCTAATCTGTCATCCCTTTGAAACTTGAGCAGCAAGTCTGCGTAAAAGCTGAAGTGGAATAAAATAAATAACAGCTGATTCTAATAAATTCGCTGTTCTTCCAATATCATGAAGGCAGCAGTTTTAGTGCTCTCAGCAGTGCAGTCTCTGATTACTATGTTCCCTTAAAAAGTACTGTTCCACTGGTGTTCTTTCATCATCTCTAGGAAAATAACAGCTTGTTCCAATAGTAATACTTCACATGTCCCTTCTCGCTTTTATCCCAGAGCTTGCTTTACTAGAAAAACAAACCACTGCAGGAATTCAGCCTTCATTGTGTCAAGAGCAGCAGGAAGCTGTGACACAGAATATGGCATGTAAGGGAAAGTGCTGGCTTTCATCTGACACATAAATGGGATTTCTTATCTTGTTTTTTTTTTAATATATTGAAAATGGCACTATTATTTCCTCTGCAGTGCTAGATCAGTGAAGTGTAAGAAAAAGATAACGAGTGTAAGTTGTTCTTTCAGAACTTCAGTTTCTGTATTTTTCCAGTTCACCCCATCCACTAGTTAGATATGCAACTGGTTAAAGATCTTTGTTTCTCCTTGTGGGGAACCTTATTTGAATATGCTGTTTGATGCTTTGAATGCAACATTCATGTGCTCAGAAGCACATTTAGGCAAAAGTGGAGAAAGGTACCAGTCTTACTGGTTAGTTGCTGTCAGCTGACGGGCAGTTTTGCCAGGAGGCAAGACAAAAAGCCCCCAGTATGGAAGTGTGTTAGTTTTATTTAAGTACTGCAATGAATCTTAGGGTGTGCTTTCCCCAGCTATTACTATTTCAAACTAACAAAGAGGCAACTGATGTTCTACAAACTGCTGAAATATACTATTTTCTATAGATCTAGCTCAAGATTTAACAACTTTCTTAACTTAAAAACATGGAAGGTCACGGTCACCGAATTACGAGGTCTTTGGTGTTAAAATAATGGATAAAGTATATGCTGTAGCCTGACTGGTAGGGAGGTAATCAATGATTTTTTTCTTTGCTCAGCTGCTTATTTTCATGAAACTTGTACAGCTTTAGTATTTTCAGGTTGTTAGCCGTTTACCCAATTTAGCTGAATTTGGCCACTTCCTTCCAGATCACTCTGAGAAAGCTGGACTGATCAACAGAAGCATGTGCACTGCTGGCTACAGCTCAGGGGTCAAATCATAAATTCTTACTATGTTCCTATCAAGGAAATGTCTCTTTTTGGATATCTACAATAATTTTTAGTAGGGCCTGGTGTGATGGGACAAGGAGTAATGGTTTTAAACTAAAAAAGGATATATTTAGACTAGATATAAGGAAGAAATCTTTTACAATGGGGTAGTGAAACACTGGAACATGTTGCCCAGAGAGATGGTAGATGCGTATCCCTGGTAACATTCGAGGTCAGGTTGGACAGGGCTCTGAGCAACCTCATCTAGTTGAAGATGTCCCTGCTCACTGCAGGGAGGCTTGAGTAGATTTGTAAAGGTCCCTACCAACGCAAACCATTCTGATTTTTAAATGATGACCAACAAGAACCAGTGCTGTGCTTTACCAAGCTGGCTATTGTAGATATGCAGCAGCCTGTGAAGATTTACTTAAATCTACTGCAGGGTAATTTCCAATTTGCAAGATTGTCACTGCACTATTGCACAGTTTTAGTAAGAGCTCTGCTGGCAGAATTCAAGGTAGAGCTACTATGGTAGTGCACTCACAGAAACTCCCCCTCAACTCTTCCAAAATATTTTTTAAAGTACCACCTTTCGCTGACACCGCAGCTGAATCCTGCTTGGTTTGTATTGTTCTTTTCATGGCGTTAGCAGTAGATTCTGTAAGAATGGAAATATGTTCCCAAACTTTTACATATACCAAATTCCTTTATAATTCCTGTCTTTGCCTATACTAATGGTACTTGCCTATGACATTATTAGCCCCAACTGGACCTTGCATGGACCCTCAAGTCCTGTGAAAAAATTGTGCAAGGTTAAAGAAAGATTACATAAATCTTGTTCTGTAATAGCAGAAAAGACACTGTTCTTCTCCCATCTGAATTTATGATTTCGTTTTTATTGGAAAAATTTCCATTATGAAACTGGTATTTTCAGAAAGGAAAATTTGGGTACTAATAGTAATTATTTTCCAGGCTCAAATTGTTGAGGATCATCAATGCAACTATAAACCATTTCAAGGGCAATTTCTTAGAAAGACATATTCTGGATCACATCCTTCTGAAGGAGATGTGCATAATCACAGAGAAAATACAGCTAAAATTTAAAAACTTGATACTTACAGGGATTTGAGTTTAATTAGAAAATCAAACTGGTCTATTTGTATTTTCTTGATGGGGTTGTAAGAAAGGTTCCTGTAAATACAACATAGACGTAAGTAACTTTGTACAATCTTCCTTACACCTTGTTCTAAAAATTAAATCAAACTGCACAAGCCTTTTGCTTTTCCAGTCCTGTAGGAAGGACTCGTACAATTGTCAGTTCCAAATGCAAATGGTAACATTTATTTAATGTTATTCAGCTTGCTAAGCCAGTGGAAAGAAGAGTCAGATGCTTCACAGGCATGCTATTGTGATGTACATGCACATGCACACCTGCATCCCCAGCCTGATGCTTAAAGGTTTTGACTATAGAAATATTTAGTTATTAACCTTCTGGGACTTGTCTTTTAAAAGTAAAAGAAAGGAGTTGAACTGCACACACTTAGAAATAAATTTCAATTGATTTTTCTCGTTGCTAAAAATCTATTTTCTGTAATCGTTCATGTGAGTTCAAGAGATGGAGGCAGTGGAATGTAAAAGTAGACATTAGTATTAGATGCTGTCACTGTGCATGAGTGTTTCTAGGTACATCCCCTTCTTCTTCTCCCTATAACTTTATGTTTCATTTTGATATTGTAAATAAAATGTGCAAATTCAATAAATGCAGCTGTACACACTTAGTTGCCCCAGTGTATTGTGATGAATCCCAGGGATGATGGAAAACCACAGAAATAAGTTATTCCATATACTACCTCCTCTCTTCCAGAGAGGTCTCCAGTTTTGTGACTAGTGCCTCTTTTGGATCATGCAAGAAAGATGGGGACTTCCCAGCAGCAGCATTTGAGACTTTGCCTGTATATGCATCACAGGGAAAAGGGAGACTTTCTTTCTGATTTTATAATACCTTATGCTTTTTTGGAACCCTTTCACAGAAAAAAGGCAGTTGCAAAGAAGATGTCTGTATGATGCACTTACATGTTTATGTTCTATTTTTATAGTCAGATCCCAATATCACATTCAACATTCCTAATTTCTCATGACATAGCTAGCATAGCTCATTTTTATATACTAACAATATCTAGAAAAAGGTAGAATTTGAACTTGTTGTCTTGTGGGACATGAAGATACACATGTTTTACAAAACTATTCCAGGATAAATGTCATATAGAATTACTTTCGGGATAAGTATTTTTTAGGCAGAGATTAAATGATGCATACAAAGAAAGGTGCTCTTTTCTTTCCTGGCATTCATGACTGCGTTATATCAATTGAGTAATATACAGTTAATAAAAAAAAAAAAAAAAAAGGAATCCTTACAGTTGTGAAAGCTCCTTTAGATCCTTAAATATATATGAAGGAAGTGATTCAATCTTGTTGCTAGCCAAATCTCTGCAGAAACAGCCAAAGGTGGGATACAGTAAGTTCTTACCCTGCTCAGTAATTTTACCAAACAGTTTTTCAACTTCAAGACACACAGTTTTGTTGCATTTGCCAAATCAGGTATTATTTATTATATAGGTTATCAGAAACTTGGGCTATAAAAGAATATTGTTAAAGCAACATGGGAAGCTAGATTCATCATATCTCTCTTTGGTTAGTTCAGATACATTAGATACATAATTTCTTATTATTTTATTTACATCCAAAAGAAAGTAGAATACTCTTAACTTGGATTGTAGGATGGAAATAAATTGAACATTGTTTCATGATGGGAATTATTTCACATGGGCTAACCAGCATTTCGCTTGTTCTTCTCTATACCTTGCTCCTTACTTTTACTAAAGGTAAATGCTAGTAACTGTGGACAGAGGAGTAAAGGTCTCAGTCTGACTGAAACTGGCAAACTGGTCTAAAAGACACTGAAGCCAAACACACCCCTAGACTGTGATGAGGTAAGATTAATTAATATTATTCTGTTCAGGGAAGATAATTATCTTGTGAGCAAAACCTCCAATGTTATTGGTACAGAGTATTTTATTGACTATTTCTTCCCTGTTAAATATATAGGAAAAAAACCTGAGGATGGGTGCTATTTTCAGAGTGTGTTGTATGAAATAGAACTGATGAGAAATTGTATTTGCAATATAAATTGTAAACCTTTGTGACTTGTTGTACAAGTAAGAAGAAATCTACTCACAATTCATCTAACATCTGGAGAGAAGAAAAACTGTTTTCATTTAAAGAGCTGATTTTATTTCGTCTCATCACCCTGAAAGAGTAAAACAAATTTGCATTGCTGCTTCTTGACATCTATTTGGTTTTGGAGAAAACTTTTTATAAACTTTAAAAATTGTCTCCTTTCCACATCTTAAATATTCCCAATTCAGTTAACAAGCTAAGTGGATCTAGAAAGTTACGATTTTACCATTTGGTATCTAACTTTTGTTGCCTATACATGCATGTATTTGTGCATATATATGTATATCCCCATAGGAAGCTGATATAAACTGACTGGGGGCAGGAGGAAGATTAAGCTCACTTCTTAAATGAACAACTTGGAATTTGAAAGCAAAGAGAAAGCCAAGAATATGGATACTGCACAAGAGATAAAAATTGAAAATGACAGGTACTGTGGAGCCTATTAATCTGTGAACAAATGGAAGGGATTTTCTGAAGATTATTACATAGTCACTGAAGAAACTTTGGGGAAAATTCTAAAACTGGTGAGCCAGCCAAGTCACTAGCCAACCAAAGTCTTTGAAATGAAGAAACAAGCTTTTTTTTTTTTTTTTTTTTTTTGTATTTTGTACATTTGCTGCTTTTTATGATAAGATTTTTACCTCCTTTTCCAAGTAAAAAGTTAGAATAAAAATTTCTAAGACTGAGTATCAATGAAAACCTCTGCAGTGAAGTTTAGTTGCATAAATCAACACTGAACTTTGCTGTAAAGGTAAACAGTGGTTATTCCGTATGACAGTCATCGAGACCCAAGCATTTTAATTTAATCTCCTTGAGATCTAATGGTACTCAGGAAACTTTTATATTAGTTATAACAAATGACTTGACTGCTCAACACAAACATCTCTCACTCTGGCTAGCCAGCATATTCTATTACTTACAGTACAGTTAGAGTGTTGCAGGAGTTGAAAGTGACATTTCTTACATGATGGATACGGTTGCCTTCGAAGTCGCTGGGACATAAAAATAAAACATTATTTTATGTTTTATTTTATAAACACACTTAATTGATGACTTCAGGTCATCAATCCTGCAGTTACCCAGCAGGTACTCTGTAAGATCCAGTGCCCCATTAGAAAAAGTGGTGTAGTAGTGCCATACAAACACAATGAAATAATATTTTTCTAGTGAAATAGGGTAGACTTACAGCCAGTTTAATCTTGGCATATATTGGCACAGAGGTTTATCAGGTAACTGAGCAAGCGAATTGTTCATCATCGCTCTGAAAAAAAGAGAAATAGTATAGCTGGCTATTTTTGCCAAAAATTACATTATAGAAAATATTCATGTCTCTTATGTTTGTACTTCTGGGGGGAGAAAAAAAAAAAAAAAAAGCAGCAGTCAAAGCTTGATTTATTTCTCATAGTCTTGAAGGTAATATTATTAAACTTCCATGTATTGTTCCTATGGTATTCTACAGAGCAGCATTTTCTCCTTAATTTATTAATTACCAGGTAAAGGAAAATCATCACCTCATTTCCACTGCTATTTAAATAGAACATGTCAAGTCAATATAAATATTTTGACTATTTTGTCATAACATGTAACTTCTGTGGGTGGCGGAGGAAGGGGAATATGGAAGGAAGTTTCCCTCTGGGCTGCAGGGGAAGAGGGTTCCTTGTCTTTGAGGCTGGAGAGGATAGCAACAGGTTAGGACAGGATCTCAGGAGGGAAGCCAAGCTGCTGCCAGGGAGTGATGGGCCCCTTGCCTCCTTCTACACCTCTGCTCTGGGCAACAACTGATGCCCATTGCAGCAGCTGCCACCTCCTTGCTCTCTCAGTGACATCAACTTTTTACCATTGTTCCCACCCATCTCCCTTACTGGAGGGCCAAAGGGTGGGTTAGCAAAACTTGCTTATCTTTGATGATCAAGCACAGTTGTTATAAAAAAGTTTTTATATATATATCTGCCCTTTCAATTATGTTCTTTTAAATAACACTTTTGGTTCTTAATCCCATTACTTACAGGAGAATAAGTGATTTGAGTCCATAAAAAGTTAATGGAGAGATCTGACTTATCCTATTATTTTCAATTACCCTGTAAATTACAGCAAAACATGTATCAGGTTGGTAACTGACTGCAGCCTTAAACAAATTATGAAAAGTAACATACTTTGAAATGGATTTCTTTTAATGTCCATTCAAACTACTTAAAAAATTAATGCACTTCTCCTCAGCAGATCGGCATATTCATTGAATTAATTTCCTTTCAGAAAAATTTAATTAAAATAAGAAATGCTTGGAGAAATTAAATATTTTCAACTCAGAAAAAAAATATTTTCTTGCAAATTTTTAAAATTCACTATCATGTTTTTGAATGGATTCTCTATAAAAACAAAGAAGCACCATATAACAGTGTTCCACAGAAATCCAATAGTTCCAAACACATGTAAAAATATTATTAGTTTATTTTTAATAATTTTACCTGAGTCAAAATAGTATTTAATTTTCATCTGTCTGAAAAGCATCAATAAACCTATATTTCAAATTATGACAGCCATTTTGTCTGGGACATTTCAAGCATTATTTACAGGAATGACCTGCCCTCACAATTACATTTCTACTGTTTTATAGTATCTGAGTTATCTCTGTATTAATTTGTAACAAACAATTAGTAATAAATATTATTCAGTATTGTAAAATTCATCAGCCATTGGAGCCATTAAGGCCTGAGAACTAATTTCAGCTCCCACCAAAATAAATTGGATTTTTACCTTATACAGTGTAGCAAGAATTCCTTAGTTATTATTGAGTATAAAGTACTGCTCTGCACAAGAAATTAAAGCAATCCAAATATTTTTTTGCCTTGCTTTAGTTATTCTTTTACAAAATAAATGTATAAATAAGGAAACAACATACAGCCATTCAAGTCTGTGGAGATCTTCAAAGACACCAGGCTTCAAACTGGTTATCTTGTTGTTACTCAGGTATCTAAAGCAACATCAACCAAAGATAAATTAGTGGAATAATTAATTAGCATCAGATGCATAAAAGAGAGTGTTAAGAATTTTTTTTTTTTCTCTTTTATCAGAACAAATTCAACATTTTTTCACAATTATAATTTTTTATTATGGTAATTTTCATGCCCTTCTTTGAAAGCAAGGCAGGACTCTTTCTAGTGAGGACTTTCAGAGCAATCACATAGAACATTTTGTCTTATCCATAAGAAAACACAGCAAGCTAAATATTATCACTGCAACATATTTTAGGGCCTTCCCACTTTCCTTCTATGGAGTGATTAATTCCATGAGTGTTCCCAGGATCCCATTCAGCCTTTGCTAATGACATTTGACATAAATGTAGATACCAGAATCATGGAAAAAGAAAGCCTGAGAAATGAACGGGGAGGGGTACTACACAAATGGTTTGGGAAGGTCATAACAGCAGCTGTAATAACAGATATCCCACCACACTCACATGACAGAAAAATAAGAGGTACAACAGTTCAATATTTTCCTTTTAAAAAACAGTGCACAAACAAACAAACAAACAAAAATGGAACCGAACAATGCAATTAACGTGCTGCTTTCGCTGAGCATTTGCCTTCAAAGTTAGAAGTACCTTTCAAAAAGCTGCTGCAAAAAAAAGACAAAAGTGTTCTTTCCATTACCAATACTGGTTATTTTAGCTTGCTTCTGGAAACCAAAATACTATGTTGAAGAGTTTTTATTCATCTCAAGCTCTGGCTTTTGTTTTACTCCTTTTTCATTGTCCTTGTCTTTCTGCAGGGTAACTACCACACTGTCTCCTCCTTCCATTCTGAGCATTTGTGGATTAGGAGTGAAGTATAGGGTCCAATTGTATTTTCAAAGTATTGTCCTGTCACATAAACTTGCACAGACTGCTCTTAATCTATCTTTGCTTTCTGAATCCAATTGTTGAGTTAAAGATTTGGATCATTTGGTAACTTCCTAATATGGAATCAAATAAGGGAGGGATGTCCATCGTGATTCTCAGAGATCTTCCTGCTGCTTTGTACTTCAATACTTGAAAAACAATACTTACAGTTTTGACAAGTTGTATAAACCTTTGAAAGCATATTCAGATACAGCTCTGATTTTATTATTTTGAAGATACCTAAGAAGACACAAAGCCAAGAAGCACTTCTTTAAGCATGCAAGGTCAAAACAAGCATAAATAACCAATTAAAATCTATTAACTAAATTGAATGCACACATGATACTTGAAAAGAAATTGTCAAACTTGTTACACTTTAAATTTGACAAAAATAATTTCACAGCGATAGCTGTAAAGACTGCAAAGGTGTTTTAAAACAAATACCCTCTTCCCCAGCAGAATTAGAAAATTCAAAGGGTCACTTTGTTTGCCTAAGATGAAGAGTTAAGTGATTGCAATCTCCTGTCCTAACCTTGCAATTCTCAACTGTGTAACATGTTTTTTATGTTTAGTCAGAACCTTGCTTCATTTCTAATATAAAAAAAAAATCTTACTAATATTCTGTAAACTAAACAATATTAATTTATTCCTTCTGTTTATCTTTGATAAACAAGATATCTTTGATATCTTTATCCTTCTGTTTATCTTTGTTTAGTATGCTTTGATGAAATAGTTAAAAAATATTATCAGCTGCAAACATTAAATAATTTTCAATTAATTTACTCTCTCAATAATATTTCAACATACATATTTTAAATGAAATTACAGTTAATAAAATGTACATATTAAAAAAAAAAAGTTAAAAAGCAATAAGAAATCTGACACTGTCTTTTACAAAATGATTTTGTGTCAGATACTGCTCAAAAGCTTTCTGTTTTACAGTTATCGACCAGAAAAGTGGGAAATTTCTATTGGGAAGAAATATTTTGTACAGATAGATATCGGCAGGTTTGCTTCTTTTAATGAAAACGTATATTTCAAGACTTTTAAGATCATAATGGCACTTAGCATTGTGAGCACAAGATGGTGCTGCAGCACAACACAGTTTCCATGAAAGTTACACTCCAGTAAAGTTTTCTAGGAATGTCAAGTGCCTTGAATTGGTGACATAGGAGCCCTGCTCTAGACTTTTGCATTTGATTATTGATTTCACTAATTCTGTATAAAGCAAACTCGTTAAGGGCTATGATTTTTGAATGTATATGTTACACATCATAAAGCACCATGCAGTATTGTGTTGCCATAACAATTTGACTAGTTGGGAGATTATCAAATTGTTACCAGACATAATTAGGAGTAAACCCAAGTGTTATGTGAGGTTCCCATGACATTGGGAAGTTTAAGTTTCCAAACTTTTGTTTTGAAGAAACAAGTTATTTTGATATATTACTGTTCATTATAAATCTAACTTCCTTTGGATACAAAGAAAGTTTACCATTTGTCAAGTATAAAATAGTACATATATATAAAAATGCAGAAATTATAGATGTACAAAAAGAGAGATGGTCAAATCAAGCTATTTGAGCCAAACAGATTAAACAATCAGATAAAGCATAGAAGGGTAAGACAAAACAGAATTTTGAGTATAAACATAGACATTAAGCTCTCTGTGTGGGTATGTTAGAGAGAGGGGATGAATATTTAAGACACTAGATATTTTAAGTTGAAGCACTCCCTTACAGATTTTTAAGGTCTTGGTATTTCTTGAAAGTGTCAGCAGAAAGTTTTCTTAGCAGATTTCCCTGAAGAGACCTGTAGGAATGAATGCACATAGTGAAACTACTCTCTCAGCTTCCTACAGTGCTGCCACTTATATTACTCAATAAGAGCAGCTTTCACTTTGCTAAATAATAAAAGCAACATGAAACTATCTGCATATGCTGCCACAGTTTGTCTGAATATTTGTATCCATTTAAGCAGTAAGCTAAATACTTTATCAGAAAAAAATATTCTTCCATGTGCCAAGACCAACTAGCAAAATAATAGTTATATCTAAGAGTTAAAAAGATCTGAGTATAAACTGAACCACAGATTGATTAAAAACCCCAAATGCCTAGAGAACTTATTTCCCAGTTCATGTGTCTTTATGTCCCTGTCAGGCACCAACTCAGGTGTCCTGTCAAGAACAGAAATCATTAAGGACACAATTGGATTAGAAGACAGTCTAACCCAAAAGCCAGTTGAACTGACTCACTGCTTTTCTAAAGCTAGATCTGGGACATTATTTTTGAGGTCTTTGTTGACACTAAGTCCACTGTCAGTTTAAATATATGACATTCCACATCAATCTTTGTTATAAAGTATTGTGGTATTCTAACATCAACCCAACAAAGAGAACCTCAGACAACATATGAACACAAACTGGTACTGAACAGGAAGATATGTACCCCTGCTCTACAGGGAAGATCCTCAGGTAAGGACACATGATGATGCTCTCTGCTTACCACGCAGAAAACAGCCTCTCAAACAGCGATGTGCAAACTAAGAGAAGTATCAACCATCACCTGATGTCACATGTGTATCTGTATGATGGTGAAGCCCAGAATAAATCCTTTTAAATAATGGTGTTATTCAGAGACATCAAACAAAAAAGATTTGCTCAAGCAGGTAGTTCCACTGAATTCAAGGTTATTGACTTTATTGTCAGGATCGTAGACTAGAAATATTGTTGTGATCACAGAATAATTAAAAGGTTCTAATCATTGTGTTTTAAAAGGAAATACTTATTTTGAGGATTTCTTTAGATATTTTGAAATTGTTGCTAGCTCAAGTCACTGTTACAAACATGAAATGATCACACCACCCAGAGTTTTCTAGGTCCTTTTCTTTCCTTTTATGCAGGAAAAATCTGTACTTAAAACATCTTGTCAACAGAGAGAGACACTATGCTTTCACAAGTTGAGCAAAATGGTCATAATTAGAAGGTTGTAGTTATGAAATGGTTGTAGGACTGATAGTCAAACCTGAACAGAGCAAGAGACTGCTTTTCTGCTCTACTTACATCATGGTTATGTTCACAGAGACTGATGGGACAGCACGTAATTTGGCAGCATGGCAGGAGATCTCCAGACCTTGGCAGGTACACTCTGTTGGCACAGCACCAGCCACTGCATGAGAACAAGAACATGGTTGTGGCAAAAGATGGGATGGGTGGTGTGATGAGATGTGGAAAAAAGAAATGGGGTGTAAAGGAACACAGCTCAAACACAGACATACCAGGCTATGTTAAAAAGCAACCAAGGCATACATTTTTAGGTCATTTGTTTAGACCTGGGAGGACCTTAACTATAAATATAAAGGGAACCAAAAATTTATGTTACCCCCTCATCTCTGTGGAAGAGCACCTCTTGAGCTTTAGGCTTGATACAGGAATCCGGTATGCATTTTTTTTGTGGCTCCTTTTTAGATTATTCTATCCTATTTTATTTACTAGAATGAGCACAATGCTGTTCAGGTGAAAATGACATGAAAGTGGGATGAAAGAGGGATGAAAATGGGTCAAGAAGTCATTTCTCCCTTTCACCCCATCTCTGTGCTTTAAGTTAGGGTAGAGAGTATAGTGTAGAGAGTATAGGAGACAGCAGAGTCAAAAAATCTGTACAAAGGGACGAATGCCTGCGGAAGTGAAGGCAGTTTGCAAGAATCATTTGATGTGTGAAGAAGTGAATTTGGAGGATTATTGCCTTCATTTCACTCTGGAAGATGTGTGTTTCATGGTCTATCCACGGATGTTAACGTGTTCAGATAAACATTCATATTGTCTTGCTAATTGGATTATGTTTGGCTATTCAACAGACATGAATTCTGTTTCACCATAAATGAAACTGCATTGTATTTCTCTTTCTGATAACCATATTTGTTGTGTATTTCTTTCTAGGAATCATCAGTAATAATCACAAAAATAATACCTGTAATTACTTACAGCACTCAGGTGTCTTTGCCTGAAAGGCATACAGAGATTTCAGTTTATTGTATTTGTCCTTTGTATGTTTATCAAATTGTACAGACCATCCATTGTTGTCTTCTAAAAAAAATAAATTGAGTACACATTAGAATAGAAATAGAAGGTAAAATGCCTTCACTAAATTTGGTTGCATCAAGTTTTATCTAAATAACATGTTTTTTTTTCCAAAACATTTCATAGACCTTTGGACAACCTTATCTTTATAAAGCTGCCTAATCACATGTATGTACAGAGATTATGAGCTGCATAGTAGGAACATCTTATGATACATCCAACAACATTTTCTGTGCCAGTTGCACCAAAAATGGTGTAAAATTTCACTTCACTTTTTGTTTACGTAGGAGGCTAAAAATGAGAGGCAACAGTATTTTCCTACCTCCTTAAATATGTGAGTTTCTCATTTTGCCCATGAAAACCCAAATGATTACTATGACTCTGACTACTTATTTGAAAAGGCTGTCTCACACTACCACAGTCTGTGATTTCTTTCCTAAAAATCCTGATGAAGGCCAAATGAGCACTGCTTTTCAAGAGAATGACCTGGTGTTAACATATTGAATTCAGTATGTTTAAGTTAAGCTTAATATACATCTTCTTAAACAAAGCATTATTCTGTATTACCAGCTTGTGACTGTACATAGATGTACTTTAACAGACTGGTTTATGGCCACAAAGGCAAAAATTGAAGACCAGACCTTTCGATTCATGCCTACAAATGGGGATTTCCAGATACGGTGGTGCTGGAAGTAACTACAGACCTGTTTCTTGGAACTCTGTCATATGTCTGACATCTGTAAATTAACCTATCAGGTAAACACTTCTAAAACAGGGCAGGAATACACATCACCACCAATATGAAAAACAAACCAAAACAAAATCAACCAAAGAAAACAAATTAAAAACCCAAACAACAACAACAAAACCAAACCCAAACCAAACCCCAAATCAAAACCAAACCAAAACCCAAACCAAAACCAAACCAAAATCAAACCAAAACAAAACCAAACCAAAAACTAGAAAAATAATTTGCCTTTAAAAACTGTGATCTGATTTTAGTTTTATTAATTTGAGTCTGACCTTGAGTCAAAACATCAGTGATAATTAAAAACACTACTTTGCAAGAATATTGACTGCCAAACAAAATTTATATGATAACCGTAAGAATGGTTCTGCTTTGCCAGTCATTACAGTCTTAGTTTCACTTTGATATGCTAGCAACAGTCTTTCCCCTTGTGATTTCACATAGTAATTGTTTAGTTATTCTTAATACAATTCCTCAGAGACATTTCTCTACAACTCTTTCTATTCAAATAAGTTTTACTACTGTATCAATTAGCTTCAAAATAGGCAGATAGAAATTAAAATATATTTCTTTACAACTTTTCCCATACTGAAATAGTGTCTCATTTTATACGTCACATTACAACTCAGTTGTTTTCTCAGCGAGGTAGGGAAACTACCTTGGAAACATCTCCTGAAGCCTACCTACTGAGTGTCAGCAGATGGAGCTTTTCTGAGAGATGCTCACCTTACTGCTGCCAGAACTGAAAAGATGCACTATACATTCCAATTAATAGATATTATGAAAGACTGAGTAACTTCATAGAATCATCAAATCATCAAGGTTGGAAAAGACCTTTAAGATCCTCAAGTTCAATCATTAACCCTACTCTACCAAGTCCACCACTAAGCCATATCCCCAAGCACCACATCTATACGGCTTTTAAACACATCCAGGGATGGTGACTCAACCACCTCCCTGCGCAGCCCGTTCCAGTGCCTGACAACCTTTTCAGTGAAATAATTTTTCCTAATGTCCTTGAGCTTGAAGCCATTCCCTCTTGTTCTGTCAGTTGTTACTTGTGAGACCAGTGCCTACCTCTCTACAACTTCTTTTCAGGTAGTTGTGGAAAGTGATAAGCCTCAGCCTCCTTTTCTTAACACTAAATAACCCCAGTTCCCTCATCTGCTCCTCATAAGATTTGTTCCCCAGACCCTTCACCAACTTAGTTGTTCTTCTCTGGACTTGCTTCAGCACCTCTATGTCTTTCTTGTATTGAGATGCCCAAAACTCAACACAGTATTCAAGGTGTGGCCTCACCAATGCTGAGTACAGTGGGAAAATCACCTCACTGGTCCTGCTTGCCACGCTATTTCTAATACAAGCCAGGATTCTGTTGTCCTTCTTGGCCACCCGGGCACACTGCTGGCTTATATTCAGACACTTGCTGATCAGTACCCCCAGGTCCCTTTCTGATGAACAGCTTCCAGTCACTCCTCCCCAAGCCTGTAGCATTGTATGTGGTTGTTGTGACTCAAGTGCAGGACCCAGCACTTGGCCTTGTTGAAGCTCATACAACTGACCTTGTCCCATTGAACCAGTCTGTTTCTCTGTAAAGCCTCCCTACCCTCAAGCAGATCAACACTCCCACCCACTTGGTGTCATCTGCAAACTTACTGAGGGTGCATTCTATCTTCTCATCAAGATCATTCACAAAGATGTTAAGCAGAAGTGGTCTGAATACAGACCCTTGAGGAACACCACTTGTGACCAGCCACCAGCTGGATTTCATTCCATTCCTCACCACTCTTTGGGCCTGGCCATCCAGCCCGTGTTTCACCAAGCAGAGCATACACCCATCCAAGCCATGCCCAGACAGTTCTTTCATAAGAATGCTGTGGGAAAGTGTCGAAGGCTTTATGGAAGTTCAGGTCTTTCCCTCAGCCATTAGATGGGTCATCTTGTCATAGAAGGAGATCAGGTTCAAGTAGGACTTGCCTTTCATAAACCCATGGGCTGACTAAGCCTGATCCCCTGGTTGTCCTGTATATGGTGCATAATGGCACTCAAGATGATCTACTCCATAACCTTTCCTGGCACCGACATCAGACTGACAGGTCTGTAGTTCTGATCCTCCTTTCAGCATTTCTTGTAGATGGGAGTCACATTTGCTACCCTCCAGTCTGCTGGGACCTCCCCAGTTAGCCAGGACTACTGGTAAATAATGGAGGAAGGCTTGATGAGCACATCCACCATCTCCTTCAGTACTCTTGGGTGTAAGAAGTGCCCACAGACTTGTGTATGTTTAAGTTTAATATGTTTAAGCAGGTCACTGGCTATTTCCTCTTGTACTGTGAAAGTCTCATTCTGCCTCTTCACCCTGTCTTCCAGCTCAGGGGGCTGGGTGTCTAGGGAACAACTAGTTCTGCTAAAAGATGAGGGAAAGAAGGCATTAAACACCTCAGCCAGTTCTTCGTGTCTTGTCACTATGCTTCCCCCTTCATCCACTAATGGATGGAGATTCTCCCTAGTCCTCCCTTTGTTGTTAATGTATTTATAGAAACTTTTTCTATTGTCTTTAACAGCAGCAGCCACATTGAGTTCTGTCTGGACTCTGGCTCTCCTAATTTTCTCCCTGCATAGCCTCACAACAACTTTGTGGTCCTCATGAGATGCCACTCCCTCTTCCAAAGGCCATAGACTCTCCGTTTGTTCCTGAGTTCCAGACAAAGCTCTCTATTCAGCCAGGCCTGTGTCTTCCCTGACAGCTTGTCTTTCGGCACACTGGGACAGCCTGCTCCTTCTCCTTTAAGACTTCCTTCTTAAAGTATGTCCAGTCTTCCTGGACCCCTTCACCCTTCAGGGCAGCTGCCCAAGTGACTTTGTCAATCAGTCTCCTGAACAGGTCAAAGTCTGCCCTCTCAAAGTCCAAGGTGGCAGTTTTACTGACCCCCCTCTTACTTTCCAAGAATTGAAAAATCCTTTCATGATGACTCTGCCCAACATGACCTCCAACCATTATTTCCCCCACAAGTCCTGCTCTGTTCACAAGCAGCAGGTCTAGGAGGGCATCTTCCCTTGCTGGCTCCCTCAGCAGCTGCATCAGGAAGTTATCTTCTAAACACTCCAGGAACCTTCAGGACTGATCTCTCTCTGCTCTATTGTATTACCAGCAGACATCTGGGAAGTTTAAGTCCCCCATCAGACTAAGGGGTAGTGATCATGAAACCTCTCCCAACTGCTTATAGAATATTTCTTACACCTCTTCATTCTGGTTGGGTGGTCTATAACAGACTCACAGCACAATATCATCCTTGTTCGCCTTCCCCTGATTCTTACCCATAGGGACTCAACCCTATGTTGCAACAGGGGAAGTTTAGACTGAACATTAAGGAAAATTTTTTTCACAGAAAGGGTAGTCAGCCACTGGAATAGGCTGCCCAGGGAGATGGCTGAGTCACCATCCCTGGATGTGTTATAGGGTCATTTAGATGTGGTGTTAAGGGACATGGTTTAGGGGTGAACTTCCTAGAGTAGGGTTAATGGTTGGACTTGATAACCCCAAGGGTCTTTTCCAACCTGAATGATTCTGTGATTCTATCATCACTTTCATTAATTTGTAGGCATTCATACATCTCCCTAATATAGAGGGCCACCCCACTACCTCTTCTTCCTCATCTATCCATTCTGAAAAGTTGGTAGTCATTGATTGAAGCACTCCAGTTGTGTGAGTCAACCCACCAGGTTTCTGTGATGCTAGCTATGTCATAATTTTCTTGCTGCACAATGGCCTCCAGCTTCTCTTGTATATTGTCCATGCTGTGTGCATTGATGTAGATGCACTTCAGCTGGGCTACTGTTTTGGGGGGAGAAGGCCTAATTCCTGCTTGACTGTTATCAGCTGCTTCCATGGTTACTAACTTATCAATGAGTCCTGTTATTTGCTGCCTGGGATCACCATCGCACCAGTACACCATCCCAGAAGCACCAGCATGCCGCTCCCAGGCTACTCTCTAGCAAGCCCAGTTTCATCCCCATCCCCCTTCAAATCTAGTTTAAAGCTCTTTCAATGAGCCCTGCTAATTCTTGTCCCAGGATCCTTTTCCCCTTTGTGACAAGCTTACCCCATCTGTTGCCAGCAGTTTTGGCAACAGATGGTCACCCTGTGGTCAAAGTACCAAAAGTCCTGCTGGTAACAGCAGGCTTGAAGCCAGGAATTCATCTGGTGCCTCTTCCTGTCTAAACCCTCATTGATCCCTGCAACTGGTTGGATAGAGAACACCACTAGTAATCCTGATCCCTTAACCAGCTGTCCCAAAGCCCTGAAGTCTCTGTTCATTGCCTGTGGGTTTCTTTATTGACATTCATCACTGCCTACTTGAAAAAATAGGTCAAACTAGGGTAGGAAGTTTTCTTTTTATGTCCTTAACCTTTGCCCCAGGGAAGCAGCAGACTTCCCTAAGAAGTGGGTCTGGTCTGCAGATAGGGCCTTCCGCTCCCTTCAAAAGTGAGTCCCCTGTGATAAGGACACATCTTTTTTTATTTACTCCAGTTGTTTTGATAGAAGGCATAGTTAGAGTCAGCCTTGGTCACACCTCCAAGTGAGATGAACCTTCCTCCTTTTCAGTATTGTATCTGTTTTTCAAGGGCACCTGGGGAGGTGCAGTAGCTTCTGGGTTGACATGCCTGCCAAATCTGGCAGGAGCTCGTTGTCACTGCTTTTTATCATCTAAGTTATCATGTTCAGCAAGATGAAGAGAGGATAGGGAGCCCTCTGTGTCCTGAGGTCTGTCTCACTCTTGGACCCGTTTCAAGGAAGGTAGGGCCTGACTCCACCAGTCTATCTCCCTCTCACATTCCCTGGTACTCCTTATCCTTTCCACTTCCTCCTTCAGCTCGGCCACCAGGCTGAGCAGATCATTTATCTGGCTGCACCTCACATGGGCATTGTCTTTACCACCATCCACTATGAGTGCCATGAAAACTGTCTTTTACCTAGTTATTCATTTGGCATGCATAAATCAAAAAGATAAAAAGAAACCCAAAATCTCCGTTTTCAGGAATTGCTGCTTTAAGGGAAAAGACTTGAAAAGTGGCTTCTTCACTCAAAAATTAATGTGAATTAATTTATGCCCTGTAAGAATGCCAGCTTCCCACCCAGAGGAGGCATCTAAGCACATCTTACAAGAGCACCTGGTATGCTCTGATCCATTAGGAGTTTTGCCATTAAGCTGATATTTGTAAACAGCCTAATGCACGTTGGACAAAACGAGAAAAAGGTGTTGACAAACCTGCCGAAAAACTACCTGTTTGACATATTCTGTTGTAGGACTCCCCGCAACATGGAATCTGTAATTAATGAAATAAAGAGAATAGTACCTTTGCCAAGCAGCGAATGCCTTATAAACCTACTGCCCTATAGTTAGGGCTGTAATGAGGTTTCCCCTAACACTTTTTCTGAATACTTAACTGGAGCACATCCATTGAATTTCATTTGCAAGACTGGACACAGGAACCAGGACCTGAAGAAACTAGTGGGAATACAAGGTATACAGAGGAGGTGATATTTAAGAAGAGAGGGATCTTTCACTGGGAATTTAAAAAAAATATTTGTAAAGATGTATTAAAAAAGAGATTATTCTTGGAGTATAATCTTAACAAGTGCATCCAGGAATATAGTCTCAAAATATTTTTTGACTTTTTAATTCATAATTACAGTCCTAAAAAGTTTTGGACAATTATTCAACATCTGTGGATTCTGAATAACTAGTTAAAAGACATAAATACTAATTCTCCTGTAAGCCAATGAACACATAAAGTATAATTTTTCTACATTTCTCTGCTTTTGACACTAAAGAGTGGAGAGATGAGATTTTATTCCACCTGTTGGTGTTTTTAAAATGCTTTGCTATGGGACAAAGCATGTACAAGAGGTGACCATCACTGTTTTTCACCTCTGCAGAGAAAAAGGATGAGCAGTGCCTCCTACACTCATAGGAATGAGGGAGGAGTTCACTGCAAAGGGGAAGTTCACCGGTGTTTTCAAGGAAGTCAGGAGTCAGCTGTGTATTTTTGAGTGGCCATAAAAGAGAAAAGGGGAAAAGAAAAGGACACTGAAGAGAGAAGATAGGCTATTTTAAGTTGGAAGCATTCCAGTTGCCTGGAGTTTCTGGTCAGTTCACTTCAAATAATGTGTTTTTCTCATGGCATTGATTTTCCTGCCTTCTTCTAGAAATACAAAGGCATATCAAAATATAACAAAAGAACTTGTTAAAAGTTTTCTGACCTTAAAAAATGTTTACTTCGGGCCAGACTTTGTGCCCAAACTTGGGAAAGTATTTTATACAAACTGTTTTGTCAAATCCCAGAAGAATGTATTGTGCAAATAACTATATTTAGTACAACTGTTCAGTGAAGCACTCAATGCCAGAACAGCAAATGACTTTGTGATCATTTAGAGTTTATATGTTAGGTTTGTGACTTGTTTACCTTTGTCAAGATGAGGTTCTCCAAATATTTTAAGAAATGACTGTTAGTAGCACTGGTCCTGAAATCTCAAATCATATCATTTGGGAGAGTACAGTTCAGATGAGAAATTGCTTTTTCCTGAGCCAGTTCTAAAATAGATTATGTTGGTTGCACTTTTGTAAAATAAATGAGATGTCCGAACACAGGGCATTGGCAAATCTTCCTCTACACAGGATATGTGAAATAACTAATTGTAAACTGGACTTTCTGACTACAGAATAATCCTTGCTAAAAGATGTCAATTTCCATTTATGATGGGAAAGGAATGAGAAATGAATTCTATTAATTCTGACAGACAACAGATTTGATTAATCCTTTCAGTGACAGATCCAAGAAAATAACAGCTTTGCTCAATTAAAGACACTTCCCTTGTTTAGTAAGGAGCCTATGACCAGGATATGACTTTTCTCTTGGTCATGTCTTCATGGGTTATTATGTAGAGAAATGCTATCAGTTAAATGCATAAGCACTCTAAAGAGACGCTATGTCACCCTTTGATTTTGCCTTTGTTGGTGGTGGTCATAACCCATGGGCTTATTTCTGCCAGTTGTTCAAATACACTTTCTCTTGCTGTAAAAAACGACTTCAGGCTTTTCACAAAGTACAACCAGGAAAACCTGTGTCCTCCAGACAAAAAGCAGTTAGTTTGAAAATATTTACAGATGAAGGAATATAATTGCCCTTTTCCACAGTGATTGGGCATACTGATACAGTCTAATAACTTACAATCAGACCAAAACTGCATGGAGATTTTACAAAGCAGGTTGTTGAAAGTGCCTGAAGCATTCAACTCTGGGAGTGAATTTCACAGCCCCAGTTTAGATACCAAGGTGGAAAAAATAATGAAGAATCTAAAACTGGACAACTGCCATGCAAGGCAAAGCCAATTTACCCCATACAAAACTGTACATGACTCCACATTGATTGCATCCTGTACCTACTGATTAATTGAAATGTAGTTTGCCTACTTATATGAGACAATCACAGAAAAACAGACATAAATTAAATCAATATTAATAAGGTTTACACTTCCCTGGTTGAGCTACATTACATGCTTACACAGTTTATTCTTGAGTTTAAAACAACTTAATTAAACAAGTGCAATTTTTAAGAAAAGAGGCTCAAACTTCCACAAGATAACTATTTTCTCAATATTGTCTTCTCAATATCTTAATTCCTGGAAACATTTGCGTGTGGGAGTCTTCCAGTTTATATAACAATACTTTTATTCTGTATAGATTATTTTTATTTTCTATTCTGTTTCTCTTGAAGTGTTTAAAATTTTAAAAACAAATATGATAAAATAAATTAAAATAAGCTAGTAGCATGAATACACCTTTAAAACCTTGAGTGGATTGAAAGTTCCCTTAGCAGTAAGACACTTCAGTGGAGACCAGAAGAGACATAAGTCTAGTGAAATGTAAAAGTTCCTCTTAGTTATCAATGGTATTTAAAGATCTCAATAATATAGTTGATTAAAGACCTCCAGAACTTCAGCAAAGCTATTCCATTTGATGATATTTGCACATCAGTGTCAATCTCATTATTTATTTCAGTGCCATATACTGTGGACAAATGGCAATGACAGTGAGAATAAAATTAGGCCATATACAAAAAAATTTCCATGTGAAGCTTGAAAATCTGTTCTTTTGCCAAGTATTGGCTAAATTTTGAGCATGCTGCTGACTTTCATGTGTTTTCTTTTTGCTTCATAAACAGAATATACTATCAAGGGCTCAAAAATGAATGTTGTCTCATGCACTTTAATCTCACAATCTGAGTACGATGGAAAAACAATGTTGCACCAGGAAAAGATGAGACTAATACTAATAATGAGTAATGTTATAGTTAATTTGAAATATAAAGTCATCGAGGTCTTCTACAATTTGCTGAGCCAAAAATGAGAAACTCAGAGCCTCTGAATTTTCTCATCCCTTATAAGCAATCTTGTAATATTAAAACATATATCTTTTGGATAGTTGTTTTAAAACATCCCATAGAAATTTAGATTTCTGCTATGGAACTGCAATAATTCTCCATAAAGTTTATAGACCTTCTATGAAACACATATGAAAACAGCATGACATCTTTATATACTGTTACTAATTTCATCCTCTTGAATTCCATAGGGCCTTTAGAGAAAGAGGTAGTATGTTGTAATTTATTTAATAAAACAAGACAGTCACCTGATGACTGTATGGCACCCAGTAACAGATGAGGCCTGTGCTTTCAGAGGTAAATAGGTACAAGATTTCAAAGTCGCTCCCTGCCCCAGTTCTTTCAGAAACCCATCTGTGTTTTCCAGCCTAAGAGCTAGACAGAATTTAATGAACATCTGTAAGTGAAATTTACAACTGGGGAGCTGAATGCTGCTTTTTGCTTGGACATCTCTTAGACCTGGGAGCAGCACTATAGTAAATACATTTAGCCAGTGAAGCTAAATGCATTCAGCTGCTTTCTCCAGAGAGTCAGAAACACCCTAAATTAACTCTGCATACCTGTTCTTGCTTCAGTGGACTGGAAAAATGTGGCTGTGACACTGATTAAAAAACAAATGCAGACACACTACAACCTTTGCATAACTGCCAAAAATGTACTTTTGCCAAACTATCAGCAAAATTGTCCGGAGGCCAAATTTTTAAACACTAAGGAAACTTGTGCTCTCAGAATAGCTCAGGCTACTTTGTTCCATTAACAACCCTACATAATTAAAGACGCTGCTTATAAAAAAAAAAAAACAACCAAAACCACCTTAGCATAGTGTTCCTTCAATTCCCATTTTATTATTGTTAGTAAGTAGAGAGGCAGTTAAATATGTAACAATAATCGCTGTTTTTTTAATACCTCATTTGCAGTGAAACAATCCAGTCTACAAAGGTGCAAGGGATTATGTCCAATGCACGTGATTTTGGTTTTGAAATTAGTAAGAATTCTAGGGTTTCCATTTGTAACAATTCTTGTGTTAAATCACTTTTTGTTCTAAATTTGACTTCTACCTGCGTTATTTGAACACAACCATTTCCCCATGAGATTTAATATTATTATTAAATGAAGAATCTATTTCAACAACCAGTTCTGACATGAAGCATATGAGCTATTTAGTAGTGTGAAACACTAGTAACCCTAATTTTAAATGAAGCATGAATCATATCTACTCAATTCCCAACTGCATTTAAGAAAAGAAGAATTAAGGCATTTATTTATGAGAGTTATGTATCACAGACTGCACAGGAAGATACTGTACGTCATATCTCCTGTTTCTGTGACAAACTGCAGGAGATTACTATCTAGATTTCTTCATCTCATCTAGAGAAAAAGCAGGCAAACAAACAAAGAAATCACTGCTAGCACAGTTAAAAACATTGCCTTGTTTAAACATCTTAGTTTTTCATTAGTTTCCTAATTTAGGTAAGTAGTGATTCTTTGCAGTGGGAGCCTTTCCATTGATTTTAGTGGAGTCTGTCCAGTTCAGTTCTCACCAGTCTCAGCCTTGCTTCATAGGATGTGTTGAGGTCAAAAGCCCAGGTGGTGTGACTGAAGTTTCTATATTGCTCTTATTGCTTGCATTTTAAATTAGATCAGAACATCATAAATCCAATAACTACATAGATTTTGACTGCATGTTTGGGTACTATCAAACCCTTATGAAAGTTAGGAAAACCTTTTAAATCTTCAAGCAGGACTATTTATAAAGAAATGAGTTCACTTGTACTTTACATTGAAGGGATTTTCACAACCTGTAACTACAGGATGCTCACACTTTGTGCTGAATGTATCACATACAGAGTAGAAGGGCTTAATCTTTGACTTCAAGACATATAGTAAAATATGCTTTCAAATTGACCAGGTAGGATGTAAAGTCCAGAGATTCCCCTGAAAGGAGAAAAACTCAGTACCTTTTAAGATGTGATTACGTTTCTATATGTCTCCATTTACAAATTTATACCAAACTAAAACCTGAGCTGATGGCTGTAAGCTACACTGCAATTCACCATGAGGCTTCTCCCCAAGAGCTGCCATCCTATTAACATCACCACTAATTTAGAGTAACAATGAACAAATCATGACCACCCAGCAGAATGGTTGGAATATTAGGGTCAATTGCCACAAAGATCTTAGAAGATCACACAGGAAAATAAAAAAAATATTCTATTCAGTCTCTCAGTGATTTAAAATCTAACTAGACTTTTATTACTGCATGTAACAGTAGGAAAATTTTATTCAGAGAAAGCTGACCTTGATCTAGGACAAAAGGTTGCTCTTTCAGCCCTCTAAATAGATAGCATCTCAGAGAACTTTAAAAAGGAAAATACAAAGTCCTTATGTTTACGTTTTAAAGTTTAAATACTTAATTAGGGTCTAAAGATACTCAGAGAGTTGGTATTTTGACAAAGACCCCAACAACATCCATAGATGATTACTGGCAATGTTACTTGTCTTCTGTCCAGATTCGTAGCGTAAATTTCTGTTATGATTTAACTTTTCATGTTTTTGCAATTTATTATATACGAGAATTTGTTCATCTAAACAAACATGCACTTTAAGATAATAAAACACATATAGACTCAGTGAAAAGCTACACCACAACTACTGTGTTATTTTTGGTTTGCATTAATCAACTGCTGGTTTCATCTATCATTGTTAGTTGTATTTTTTTTTTTAATTTTTTTTTTTTTAATCATTAAGCACCATTATCAAAGCAGAGATTCAAAAATACTTCTTTCCACGAATATGGAACTGGGAATATATACTTGGCACTTTTACTATTTTAATATATAT
>JANIJG010019037.1:49450-74116 GCA_024611175.1 Megaceryle torquata
AAGCTAGGAAAAGGGGGGGTGGGTGGGAGGGGTGGAATAGGTTTGCTCTATACAGCAATTGCATTTGGAGCCCTGCTTCCTGGAAAGGGGCCAGACATCATCTGCTGATGGGAAGTAGAGTATAAATCTTTCTTTACTTTTGCTTCCACGTGCAGCATTGCTTTGCTTCTTCATTAAACTGCTTTTGTCTTAACCCATGAGTTTCATTTTATTTTATTCCCCCTGGTCCAGCTGAGAGGAAGGGGAAGGCGGTGGGCACCTGGCATTCAGCCAAGGTTGAACTACCACAATTACAATAATAAATGTCTCTATAGGAGTGAAGTGGGGAATGAGAAAACTTTACCCATTAAAAGAGGAAAGGGACTGAAGTGCTATGAGATAGTTGGTGTGACTAATTTCTGTATTTTCAGGGCCTCCTATCACGTTTGTCTCTTTTGCAGATGCCTTTTACTTTTTGTTTCAAGGGCATTTGAACACTTTCACAAAGCAACTCTCTTGGAAGATCTACCTGTGCTTTTTATGCTAGCTGCTTCTCTGCTTGTTTCATCCACTGATGTTTCTTAAAAGTGCTGTTTCACAGTAATTGCAGTTGTTAATGCTCAGCACACTTAGGGGCTTATACTGAACAAGTGGACTTTAGATTTGCTTATGTTTAGAGTTCTGTTTTGTACATAAGCTATATGTAAGTCTTCACTATGACATTTTTCTGTAGATTTAAAAGTGCTCATCAAAAAACAAACCAAACCAACAACAAAAAACCAAAACCAAACCAAAACAATGCAACAACAAAACAACAACCCAACAACAAACCAAACCAAACAAACAAACAAAAAAAACCCCCAAAAAACCCAAACAACAAACCCCAAAGTTTTTCTGAATTCCTTTGAGTGTCTGCACTGATTTTTTTTTCCCTCCCCATACTTGTTGGATTGAATGTTGTAGACTGACCACCTCAAAGCTCTTATTGAAATCTGTGCAAGATGAAAGAAATTAAAAGTTGAGGTACTCATTTAGAGTATCTTGTGGATATTTAAATTTTCAACGTTTCTTCATGAAATAATTACTACACTGGAACAATTTCATGTTGGATTGCTTTTCTGTAACCAGGAGCAATTACTTCAACTGAAAACTGGTTGTACTTTTAAAAATGAGTAGAAGGAACCAGATATAACTGGTGACATAAAGCAGACATACTGAAATGGTCCTGGGAAACAGCAGCAAAAATAAAAAAAAATCTAGACCTGATAATGACTTTGTCTTGGGAGATAATCAATGAGGATTCCTTTCTTAGATTTTAAGCAAAATGAATGGTCAGAAAACAAAGCTATCACACAAAGATACCTACCCTTACTACAGTGTAGGGGCACTGCAGAAAATCTCATCAGGATATTCTGTGTTCTCGGGCAAGGAAGCAACTCTTCCTTTATTTGAACAACAAAGTTTTACTGCAACACCAGATCTGAGAAAATTTTACTGCTGAATATGACCTTAATTACATTATACATGACATGCATTTCTAAATGAGACTATGGGGTCAAGATATGAGAAAAACACTAATAATAGCAAGGTTTTCCTGGTAAGTCAATACAGTGACTCTTCATCTTTTTTAATTTAGGCTTTCAGAAATTGAGGCCAACTCATTCTTGAAATACTATACCCAGAAGAGGGTTCGATATCAGAGCTGAATTGTCTTTCAGGGTAAAGTGTATTGTGCATCCCATTTAAAATCTGTGTATATTCTAATTGCCATTTGATCAAGATGTACACTTGTAACAAGTCCTTGTATGATAGACTTATGGGTACTATACAGAAATGAAACATGGCTAAACCAACTGTTTATGGTACCTGGACTTCTTAAACATAAGAGTGCACCACCATGAGTAATTTCAGCCACTCTAGGGCAAGATAATTACAGACGAATAGAACTAGAGCAGATTTCGTTCAGGATTTTGATTGCTGGTAACAGAAACTATGTTTATGGCATCAGCAAATTATATAGAACTAGAAGAAGCTGCAAGTCCATTAAATGAGTCCATTAAATGAGATTAGAATTAAAAGTGACTTTTATGTGGAGTAAAATACTGAAATTTGATAGATATATAGATATTTGATAGATATAAATAGATACATTCTTTTATAGTATCATATAGTACACATAGGAACAAAAACCGGTTTCACAGATGTACAATGAGAACAACTGTTTTCAAAAATTCCCTGACTTTATTGAGAACACTAGTGAAAATACTTTTACCATATTTTGTTTGAAACTTCTTTCAGTATACATATCTAGGAAATTTAAAATAATTTCCACACCCCTTTCCCCCCCAGGTCTTATGGCAGCCTGCCTGGCTGGGACAGGCAAACAGTTCACTTGCTTTGCTCTAGGTGACTGAAGGCAATGTGTAAGACAGGACACCATGCATCTGCTGCCCTCCCTGGCTGCATGCAATCTACTAAGGAACAGGAAGTCTAGTTTTCCCAACTGCCATGGATCAGCAGCTCTGGAGAGTGGCTCTTAAACTATGCAGGCTGCTAGTAAGCTGACAATACCAGTAAATAAAATGGGGCTGATTTTCTCTCCCTGCAGTCATAGTTCACAATAAATTGCCTAAGCTCCCTCCTGGGAGGCCTTTCCCAGACTATGACAGGTCTGTGTCCCCTGAGCTGTCTCCAGGCACTGCATGAGACATGCTGCTCAGCACAGACTAAAGCTGTGTCAGAGTCACAATCATAGATAAGCAACATGGACAGGTAAGTGTCAGTACAAAGCCCTTTCCCTGGCCCTACTCAGTCTGCAGGAGAGGTAAAGCCTACAAAACAAGTTAAGTTCACAGCTACCATACAGTAGGGCCAGGAAAGACAAGGATCTCATCAGGCAGCAGTGACCTGACTATGGGTATTACCTGAGATTTTGACATTTCTAGACCCCAAAGCCTGGTATCAGTGCAGCTCCTACATCACACTCATACAGTCATGTTTTTTTCTCCAAAACTAGGACATAAATGATTTCTGAAAAACCTTGAAAATCCTTCTAAATTATGTTTCCCAGCCAGCTTTAAAAGCCACATTAATCTTTTTGTAAACTTTGTTAGCACATACATCTACCTTGTCTCAGCAGAGATCTTTGCTGCATCACATATGTCCATTTGTACACATCAAGATGATACATGAAAACAAGTTCAAAGCAGAGATAAAATTAGATAAGCTATCTTACACAAACAAAAAATGTGTTCAAACCTTCCTTCCTAGCAAATTACTTGCGTGGCTTTATTAGCTAAGTGAAAGACTTGCTAAAAAGTTTGCAAAAAACATTTAATTTTCCTGTTCCTAACACTCTGAAGCTCTCTTTTTAATGTGACTGCAGCTGCTAGACACAAAGAAACATCTCAACCACGTACCACAGTTGTCTTCGTCGGCCTGATTCCCGCAGTCATCCTCACCATTACAGTGAAGTTGTTGGGGCAAACACTTTGTGATATTACCACATGGAAAGTAGCCCAGGGGGCACCTGACCCCAGCTCCAGAAACATGATCTTCCAAAGAGTCACGAATGACTAAATAGAAACAGAAAGAAAACACTTACTTTAAGATGTGCTCTTAATGTTTAAATATATTTGAGATTATATTTTTACAAATATTCATCTGCATTTGAATGTGACTGTCAAGTGATAAATAACCTAATATGTATTATTTAGACATGCAATGACAATAGTATATTAAGTACTTTTTAACTTTGCAAAAATAAAATTAGTTAATTAAAATTTACTTTGATATAAAGCAATCAGGTAATTCCCCCCATGCATCCTGGTAATAAGATGGAAATGCTAATCACACAAGACAAATGATATAAGGCCACTACTTAAAAGGATTTTCTTTGCACTATAAATTAATTACAGCAAAAAACTAGATGATAAGCTATGCAGAGATGGATTATATTAATTTGTCCTGCAATATTAGACCTTTTATACAAAGTCAGAATTATATATTTTTAAATGTATTCACATTTTAAAGCAATAGATATGAACTGATAACGGATCAAAGAACAAGGAAAGTAAGATCAAACATGTGACACACTTTTGCTGAAGAAACACTAAGATGACATAAATGTGCCATTATCAATCCTTTAGAAGAGTTGTCAGTCTGGTCCAAAAAAATTTGAAGATATTGTTCAGGATCTGTCAGTCTGAAGTCTAGATACTCAGATGCTGTTCTGCTAAGCCCATGGTTTATAGGGAGTAATTTCACAGTATACAGGGGCCTTATTCAACAGTACTGAGGAGAAAGGTAGAAGGATGCTGATGGGGAACAGCCAGGGCAGGTGGAGGTGTCTACCTATTCCTCAGTTTTCTGTACTATAGTAGCTCCAATTACCCACATTTGCAGAGTCCCTCCACTGCACCTGAGGGACAAATTCTGCCACCACCACTTTTTCTAGGGTAAGTGCAACTGATCTGCTTTGTAATATATTACAGGGTGTCAACTCAGATTTCTTTTTGTACAAGATCAGCTTCTTCCCAGGAGCATATACTACAGAGAGTTTAAATTACTCTGGAATGAAACTTGTTCGGTCTCCAATGTATCAGAATCTAGTGCTCTTCACATTCCCAAAGTCTACTTCGTGAAATACGTTTCTGAAAGGGCCTGCTTATTTAATTTTTGAAATACTTTCAAAAAGGAATACCACTACCTCATTATAGCTAGCATCTAATTTAGTGGATGCTGTTGCAAACAAACAAAAAAAGACAAAAATTCCAATATAAATTATATATTGAGTTTCACTGATGTCTTAGAGCACTTGAAATATACTATACCAGCTTCATTACCTGTAATCTGATGCTTATTCAGATAGTAAATTGACACTTCTGAAACATGCAACTATTTTTCCAGGCTATTTTCGTAAAACAAAGTATAAACCTTTTACGTGGCTTTCTCAGATTAACAAGGAATGTGTTTTTACACAACTTCTAATTTTTGTCCTCATTTTTCTCCTGGACTGTGGGAAATATTCACCTGAAATTGAATCAAATACTTCAGATTAATTAGAAATCTCTTTCTGGAGGAACATGTTAAACCCTTGACAAGACTCCACAAAACTGTGTCAAATAGACACGTAGGAGCAGTATTGGGAGGAAATTGAGATACTCTGTTATTCCCATATGCGCAGAATTATCTTTGCTCTGAGAACTGTCCTGTGTAGAAAGTCATATTCCAGTAACAATCACCATATGATTTTTAAAAGTTGTTTTGCTTTTATCTACAAAGATATAACCTACAAAACAGCTTAAAGGAAATTTTGCCTTAGTTCCTTATCCCTCTTATGTATAGGTGCCAAAAAGCCTATATTCTAATCCAAGGGTGAATTCACACCTGCATATTTTTCATAAACCTCTCTGCTGTTCTGTGCTTGTATTCAGAACATTATGTTTAACCTGTTCCACCCAAAAACAAATAGCAAAAAAATCTTATGCAGTTATAGTGTAAAGCAAACAGAATATGTGCAGTACTTAGTGTCCAAGGTCTCTTGCTGCAAAAAGATAGACGTCACCAACACCTGAGGCTCCCTTCACTGCAGTTATCTGCCTATCTATAATCTGAGTAACTGCTGAAACACCTGGCAAAAGACAATATGGAAAACTTAAACATAAATAAACCACTCACAACCTCCAAACAATCCTTACCACTTGTCAAGCCTTTTAACCTACACACTGGAGACATATTCATGCTCAGCTAAACTTTGTGCTTAAAGGGGCTGATCTACATGCAGTTGAAATTTCAAATGATGGCATTTATCTTTTCACAGTATCATTCAATGGATTTTCGTAGCATTTTCAATAAATTATTAATTAGTTATATAATATTAATACCTCAAGTAGTTGGAGATGTCCCTGCTTATTGCAGAGGGGTTGGACCAAATGACCTTTAGAGGTCCCTTCCAACCCAATACATTCTTTGATTCTATGAACCAATTACTGAATCTACTGTCACTGTTTAGAAATCGTTCTCTGTAGAAGTGTACACAATCATAGAATGTTATGGGTTGGAAGGGACCTCTGGAGATCATCGAGTCCAACCCCCTTTGCCAAAGCAGGATCAGCTAGGGCATGTTGCACAAGGACTCATCTAGATGGGTTTTGAAAGTCTCTAGAGAAAGAGACTCCACAACCTCTCTGGGCAGCCTGTTCCAGGCTCCATCACCCGCACAGTAAAGAAGTTCCTTCTCATGTTGAGGTGGAACCTTCTATGCTCAAGTTTATACCCATTGTTCCTTGTCCTATTGCTGGGCGCTACGGAAAAGAGATTGGCCCCTTCTATTTGACACCCACACCTCAGATATTTATAGACATTAGTAAGATCCCCTCTCAGTCTTCTCTCAAGACTAAACATCCCCAGTTCCCTCAGTCTTTCTTCATAGGAGAGATGCTCAAGTCCCTTAATCATCCTCATAATCCCTCACTGTGTATAATGTTTTGAATTCTCTGTAAATTTATGGCCTATTCTGAATCTATGCATCACTTGTGTACTCATTTTGTGCTATTTCAGATTACCCTGGTGTGTAAATATCTGCCTGGGAAAGAAGTTAACATGACATCAACACTTGACAACTGCATCCTAGTTGAATCATTGAAAACACTGTTCCTTGTCCATTGACTTCTTAACATCACTTTGTTTATACAAAAAAAAAAAAAAAAAAAAAAGACAGAAGTTTGGACCCTGCAGATTGCAGGACATTTATGAATGAAACTCCCCCCAGTCCTCTGAGGAAATATTTGGCAAAGCTGACAAAGGTAGATAGGAGATAAAACAGTATAATCCATTGTAAAATGCTAGATGACATTCTAACAATTAATCTTAATCTATACAATTAATCTAACAATTAATCTAACAATTAATCTTAGCAGAAAATCTAACAATTAATCTAAAATTAATCATTCTAACAATTAATCAAAGGGATTAAAAAAATTAAAACAGTGTCTTTCGTGAGAGGAAAATGGATAAAGATAGCACTGCAACAACACCAACAAAAAACTATGCATCTTATTTTGGAAATACAAACTTTACTGACACAAGTTTATAACGTCAAGGTAATGATCTATCATGTTATCTTTGTGATGCAGCATTAAAAGTATAAATTTTGTAGGTGTTATTTATTTTCTACTATGAAAACAAATTGAATCACTCTTCTAGTATCTTGTTTTATAGTCCATTTTTTTTATCAGCTATGCATCCTAATAGAATAGCTCAAAAATACTGATTAGTATTAATTAATCATGTCACTATGTTTCACATCAGTTTTATATTAAAAAAGAAAAAAGAAGTTATTTTGTACTTCTTTTATTACTCCATAGGTACACCTCTGTTCCATATGTGTATCAAGATTCAAAGGTAGTTCTATTGCTTTATAGATTCTTATTCACAGCTCATTCAGGATAGAACATCTCAACTTTGCTTCTTACTGCCAAACTATCACTGTAAAAAGACAAGACTTCCTATAACACAAAAGTAGTACCATCAGCAAACCATATAAACAATCAAACTGAACCCTAATATGGCTTGATTAATTTAAATTATTTGTATTTTATAATGAGTAAATTTGGACCAATATCATTATCTTATGCAGTCAACAGGAAAAAAAAAACCACAACAACATGTCTTCCTTCAGAGATATGGCAAATGTGGACTGATAGGTGAAGGAAGTCTAAAAATTTTTAAAATATGTATAAACAATTTAGCTACAAAGGTAGAAACTAGAGAAAAGGTGGAAACAGGACATATCTGTTTCATTATGAAGATGCAAAATATAAACGTGACAGACTTGATTGTCAGAAGGTTTGCTTTTACAGATACTCCAATTAAAAATTAAAATAAAAAGATCTTCTTTGTATACCTCATACAGAAAATGATCTCTGCCTTCTAGTAACATAATTTCACACATTTCAGTTTTATTGTACCAGCAAAGTTTTTTTTCCCCTCAGAATTAACAGAGAAAAATTTAAAATATTTTCAATGTTTTTATGACAAATAGAAAAGAAAGAGGTGAATTGGTACCAGTAGAAATGTCAAAACCACAAACAAGCATATTTCTGACATTTACTGTCTAAATACAGAACAATGTTGTACTTAGTAGTGCATGTTGATGATTCTGCAAATTAAATATTTCTGACTATCATGTACTTTAGGTCTCCCTTCATAGCTCATTTTTTTTCTCAAACTTTCAAAAAGAAAACAAAAATTTGTGTCATGCACCTTTTAAGCTTGTCCAGAACTGCTGCTTTGAGGCAGTTATTACTAAGGCAGACATCTGTGATCTTTCCTCTAGCTCAAAGAAAGAGGATAGCTCTTTCCTGCTGGTCTTTAAAATATAAGACCAATTTACCACTCTTTTCTTAAAGGAATGAGCAAGAGTTGGGTTGTCATCTAGTATAAGATAGTGAGGGACTTTGCTGCAGGGATGTAGAATCACTGGGGAAAGAACATGACAGTTGCTTTTTAAGCTCTCATAAAATGAAATCCAAGGAGGGAATGCATTTGGGAAAACCAGGAACAAGATAGTCCCAGTAGAACATGGCTTTCCTTCCAACTAAATTGATTCACTGGGTTTGTGCATTCTTTAAAAAAGGGCTCAAAATTCTGAGAAGATTGTGTCATAAACGCTCTTGGAGAAACAAAATAAGGTGCGCGTGCACTAGAAAGACACAAACTCAGCACGGTTACTTGTATCTTCATAAAACAAGCAAATATGATTCTGTAATGGGAACAATACTGGACTGATTAGACTGAATCATAAGCAATTAATCTAATCAACACAGCACTACTCATTGCTTGGTACTTGCTAGTCACATGTCTCAACTGTGATGCATGTAGATTCAAATAAAGTCATATCATAATATCAGGAAAATATTTTTGTATTTTCAAAAATTCAGATCTCATAAAGACCCATTATCATGAGTCCAAATTGACTCTCAAGTTCCATCAGCCAAATAAGCTAACATGTTTTTCATGTTAGTAAGTTATCAGTTTAAAAGCACTGGGGCTGAAGAAATCCAACTGATTTTAAAAGGAGTTCTTAGATGACAAGGACTAAGGAATGATCATATTATTTATTAATTCACCCTGTACTTACTATGATTGAGAGTTATTTTACTTACCAAAACTTATGGTTTTCAAAGAGACCAATGCAAATTTATCAAATTGTGGCATTTTTTGCATCCTCACATAACTTATTTTAGTGGCTATACTTCCTGAACAAAACGGACTAAATATTCATTTAAAATGTTTGTTTTGAAACATAATGCTTTCTTCAACTAGAACAGAAAGAGTCAAAAAAGAAAACACTTAAGTTTATATCAATTTTGCCCATCATATTTGTGCTAGCTTGAATCCTCACTATCAATACAGGCTAAGGGATGAGGTGATAGAAGGCAGCCCTGCAGAAAAGGACTTGGGGCTGCTGCTGGACGAGAAGCTGAACATGAGCAGCCAGTGTGTGCTTGCAGCTCAGCAGGCCAATCACATCCTGGGCTGCATCAAAAGAAGCATGGCCAGCAGATCGAGAGAGGTCATTCTGCCCCTCTACTCTGCCCTGGTGAGACCTCACCTGGAGTACAGTGCCCAGTTCTGGAGCCCTCAGTACCGGAGGGACATGGACCTGATGGAGTGGGATCAGTGGAGGGTCATGAAAATGATCAGAGACCTGGAACCCCCCCTCCTACTAAGATGGGCTGAAGGAGCTAGGGTTGTTCAGCCTGACAAAGAGAAAGCTCCAGGGAGACCTATTAGCCACATTGCCCTACCTGAAGGGGGCCTACAATAAGGTGGGAAAGAGACTGTTTACAAAGGCCTGTAGTGACAGGATGAGGGGCAATGGTTTTAAACTAGAGAAGAATAGATTTAGATGGGATGTTAGAAACAAATTCTTTACCATGAGGGTGGTTGAACCCTGGATCAGGTTACCCAGGGAGGTAGTTGAGGCCCCATCCCTGGAGATATTCAAGATGAGGCTCTGAGCAACCTGATCTAGTTGAGGAAGTTCCTTCTCACTGCAGGGGGGTTGGACTAGATGACCTTTACAGGTCCCTTCTGGCCCAAGCCATTCTATGATACTTCTGTAATTTGCTTCTCTCCTCCTTTGCTAGTTGTTCAGCCCTGATGTCTAATAGCATTTTCTAACTATGTGTACAGCATAAGCATCATGTTTCTAATTTTAGATTTTATTGGGTGTGACACAGTGGCATTTATTCAGAATGTCAAATGGTTTCAACGGCTTCATTTCTAAAACACTAACAATTTTTTAATATTTTGTCTTACAACCAGAATTACATTTTCAGTTTTATTGCATTATATTTATCTTTAGCAGACCATATTAGATGTCATTCTAGGAATATGTAGTACGTGAACTACACACATAAGTTTCTAACTATAATATGTTGTTTTCATGAAACACAATATAAGTGCAAAGGATTTTAGCACATAAAAGGTATGTATTATGACTGCTTATATTACATACCAATCTGGTAATCATCTGGGATTTAAATTTCATATGGTACCTTTCTGCCTTCTTGTGGCTTTCCTTTCAGAAGTGTTTTCCAAAGCAGAAAATTAGTCCTATCTTTTAGAAAATATAGACTCCAATTTCATAACTGAAGTTATAACTAACTTCATTACTGAAGTTAGCTATCTGGTATGCCACAGATAATTCAGTCTAATTAATCCAGCTACAGTACTGCAAGATCTTTTTGCATAACTGCACAGCCAGAAACTGCTTGTAGAGCAATTCAGACTGGTCATGTGGCATCTTGCCAGAGGATTCGGGTCTTTATACCTTTTATTAATTTGTGGTTTTGTTCTGCTTACACAGAACTTAGAATAAAAAGATTCTGATGCATAGAAAGAGCTGAAAGAGGTAATATAATTTGAAAAAGCCCCTGTATGTAGTATAATTAATTTTATCTAGAAATTCCAGTTTTGTAGGGTGTTCTCAGAGGATAATGGTTCAGAACAACATCTAACAAACACACAAAGGAATGAGTAGAAACAAACTTTTCTGTCACCTTTTCCCTTTTTCTTCCCAAACTACACAGAATTTAAATGATATATCTATTATTTCTGTTTAAAATAAGTTCCATGTCTGTATTCTGACGTGATTTCCAATAGAAAATACACAAAGGTAGGCTTTGCTTTGCCCTAGTGTTGTTTTGCATTCATGTAACTCCTTCAAATTCACTGATTTAATTTTAATTTTTTTTTTCACAGTACTGCAATATCAAATCTAAAACGGGATATATGAGATTACAGGGTTTTGTTCAGATGTCATTATATATGGACCAAAAACAAAGTCACCAATGTAAATGTGTTAAATACATTGTGCTAGTAAGAACTATACCACTTGAAAGGCCCATAAAGGCAATGGTTAGCCATCAAAATCAAAGAAAACTCCCCTCCCAGAAGTGATTCTTCCTCACAGCTACTGAGAAGTGTGCTTGGGTTGCCTCTTTGAGCCCCAAAAGATACAAAAAATCTGTTTTGAATAATCACTTATTTTCCACCTTTGAAACACCACATTTGTAAGAGTTAATGATTTATAGACATGTATAATATGAAAAACAAATAAACAAACAACCTAACAACCAGATTTCTAAAGGTTCACACCAGGAATGGTATTTTTGATGTTTTGTAATTCCAGGGAAAAAAGTTTCTTAAATATCAGTACTTACCACATGTCTTCAATTTATTTTCCTATCTCATAAGATGCTTAGTAGTAAGCTAATGAAGGTTGTTCTTTATTTTAAATCTGAGCAATCAATTTCAAATATACTTTAGCCAAGACAATCAAGGACAGCTTGTTATCAATAAATTAGTGTCCCTCAAGCAACATTCATTCACCTCATCTAGACAACCCGCATTCTGAATTTAAATATGTAATGACAGTAATTAGAAATTACCGTAAAGAAATTCAGTCAAAACTTTTTGCTTTGCACTAGTTAACCCAGTCAACCATATGTAAAGTAAGAAAAAGTGAAACTGATTCATGAAAACAAAATTGTTTCACTTAAACAAGAAAATCCATTTATAATATGTCTTCTAAGTTTCCATAAAGAAAAGGCAGATTCAAGTGACTTTCTTGACACAATAACATATACAGGAGAGGAGTTTGTGGACCTGTGCATTCACTCATGGAAGTAAAATGAATCCTGGAGATGAGACAGAAAACACTTATAGCAAAGCCCAACCAGAAAGCTGCAACAAAAAAGGGCAACAAACAGGAAAATTACTTGCTGATAATCTAATTGCATGATGTTCTGAGAATGCTTCTTTGTAAATGAACAGAATAGTAAAGAATTACATGATTATGATTAAGTCCCTCATAACAAAACAATCTAAAGATCGTAACACTTTGCCTAAATTTTTTTAGGTCAAAAAGTGTAAAACAGTCTTCCTTTTTTTCCTTCCCTCCACCAGTCAAAGAAATAAACAAATAGATAAATAAATTACATGACTTAGCTGTTACTTTTCATACCAAAATTGGTATGCTCTGGTGATGGGGGAAAAAGAACAAACTGAAGAGGAAACAGTGGGAATTTTTATTCTTTCTCCATCTTCGTTTGCTCTTTAGTCTCTTATTTTGATACAGAGTCACTTCAACTAAGCAAGCTACACATCAGCCACAATTTCAGAAGCCACAGTATTTTTCCCCTGCTCCAAGGTAACACAATCTTAAATACATCTTTGTAAAATACTCTCAGGTAAGCTTTTTCTATCTGTCTCCAGAGAGAGAAATAAAAAAAAAAAAAAAAGTGTTTTGGGAGACCTACACAAACTATTTAAAATATGAATATGAAACATAGTCTGTTGGTTTAGGTTTGTTGTTTTTTGTTTTGTTTTTCATTCATTGTGCCTTTAATAAAGCTACAGGGACATAAATGATAATAGAACTAAGCCAGCATAATTTAAAATGAAGCTTGGAAGCATACTTAAGATTAATTTTGTAACAGTTTAAATGAATTCTTTTTTGGTGAGCCTGAGACAGGATTATCTGAAACATTTCATTTATTCACATATTTTTGTTACTAAAAAACATTTTTAATTATTAAGAATTTAAATTTAATCTAGAACTACAAGTTTAGATTTCAGAGGTTGCTGTGCCCTATAAATCTGAGATTCCACCCTCTTGAAGTATTATAAAAATGGAACACTTTGCTGTTCTGTTTTGAAGTATAATGGAAAACTATTTCAGGGAATACGTCCTCTAAGAGCTCACAAGACTATTTAGGAAAAAAAAAAACCAAAACAATTTGCAGACACTGTGCTTTAATAAATACATTATTATTGAATTCTGACTCACAAATATTTGTCTCAATTTAAAAGTATTTCCAATCCCTACTACATTTTACTATAAGTAAACATAACTTAACCACTACAAATTGTGACACTCCAGTTAAATAACCATAAAAAGAAATTATCTTAAGATAATAGAATTTCTGACCTTCTTAAAGTGTCTAATGTTAACTGGTTGAACCATGATTGGAGACATCTGGTTTATTTCTTCTTTTGCAGGTTATATAAAAATGTGAAGGCATATTATGATTTATAGATTTTTAAGATGATAATTTTAGATTTTATACTATTATTAATATATATAAAGAAATGTTGCATTACCAGCACACAGGTGTAAGTTCTCTGGAGATCATCACAACCAAATTAGAAAAGGAACTGCATTCAGAAATTTCTCTTCATTTTAGATGCAGTATGGCTAAACAATACATTTGCAGGGATTACTGATGGATTTTGCCTGCACATAGTCTACAGCACCTCCTTTGCTTCCTTTTGACCCCACTACAGCTAAATCAACACATGATTATGTCCATTCCTGACACTAAGTGTTTTCTTCTTGTTAACACAAGTGAAAACATAGCACTAAAGGTTACATATCTAAATGTTATGACAGACATCTTGAAGCACACACAACAGGTTGCAAATGGACATTTAGGTATTTAGGTGTTCGGGGTTTTTTTAAGTGTTTTTTTTGTTGTGGGTATGGTTGGACTCAGTGATCTAGGAGGTCCTTTCCAACCATGAATATTCTGTGATTCTGTGATGTAAAGTCAATATGCCTGTGTACTTTTAGTGTCTATCGTATTAAAGACAGCAACTTTTTTAAATGGTAAGATCTTTATTTATTTGATCTATGACTACCTATAGTTAACCCAGTAACATGTATTAAATATTCTTAGCTCTCAATGCTTCCCTACATAAAATATACATGTCCAGAGAATAAATATTAAAACTTCATATCTGAAATGGAGCATTTTGTTATGATGCATTATTTTAATGAAGAGTTAATTCCTAAAATTAATTTTTTTGTGTTACCAGACATCACAATCTGATTGAATTTTTTTAAAAATAATACTTAAAACAGTTGATGTGACTGATTAGTTAAAAAGATCTGTTAATAAAAATAAAAATATCTGTCAATAAAGCTGCACATCCATAAACAAAAGCACTGTTTCTCTGGGCAAGAAACCAATCTGATTAAAAGATGATGTGAAAGCAGTGAATATGTAAATTAAAGATTTAAATAAGAAAAAAAAAATCTAATAGTGATAGAACCTAGAAATGTAGGTAGATGTGCTAGAGAAATAATCAATACTTAAAGATCAATACTTAATTATAAATATTTATTTATTTATAAATAATCAATACTTATTTAAAAATATCTTTTTTCTAAAATATGTAATGAAAAAGAAAAAACATACATGACATATAAATCTAGGAGTGAAGAAAGCTATTGAATACCCTACTATTCAATATCCTTTCCAGATATGTACTGGGAAAGAAGAAAATGGTTGTATTCTTTTTACATGATGCTGAAAGTCTGTACCGAAGACAAAGCAGCATTTCTAAATGGAAATATTTTTAAACCAGCCATAGGAGGAATTTGAAAGGAATTAGTGGAGAAACACTCTGAAACTAATGCTATTATACAAGAGGGTTTGAGATGTGAAGAAAGTACCAAAAGAACCAGAGGCTTGGAGTGTTGTTTGAATGCTACAAAAAAACCCCAACCAACCAACCAACACCAAAAAAACCCCATAAAACAAAACAAACAAACAAACAAACAAACAAACCAAAAAAAACCCAAAGGAAAGTTCCCGAAAAACAGTGTCTGCAGTTCCTAGGTAAGACAATATGGAACTGAAGACCAGAAAATGACACCAGGAAGCATGTTTTCATGGTAGATGATGATTCTTGAATAAATCTCTAAAAATGTAGATAATTTTTGATTGTATTACTATTACTTTCTCCAGACTATTCAAGGCATTTGACCTACAATTTTTAAATTCATTAATGTAGTCACCTTTTTTCTCATATAGCACAAACTGTGGCTTTAACTATCTTGCTGTCAGAACTTAGGTTTCATTAAAGGATGCTGTTCTTAGTAACCAATTCCAAGAAGAGTTAGTCTATTGCTGTCTTACCTCCTTTTAGCTCTCTTTTTTTAAATTGCAACTGAAAATGAAAGTAAAACAGGAAAAGATGCATATTTTCTAATTAAAAATACCAAAACCACAACCACCATAATTCCAAGCACTGTGCCTTTTCCCCCATGTTCAGCAGAGCACCGAAAATCAGGTCTGTGATGGGAAAGACTCTTCTCCTAGGTCAGTGCTTTTATTTTCTCTGCAGAACAGAGGAGAAAGAGGGTATGTTCACATGTTTGACAGACCTACACACATTAGTTCGGTCATAAAGCTACAGTAAACAGAATTCCCATTTTTAAGTTCTGACAGGTTGCTTAGATTCCAGTTTGGAATATAGTGTTCCACAGATGGGAAGCAGAGACTTTAACAGAGAAATGGCAAAGTGTTTCTGCTAATTTTAGGTTCCTACTTTCAGAATCAGCATCATGGACTACTTAAAACACATCTTTTACAGATGTCAGTGGCAGCTGTGAAACTACTACAGCAGGATTATCAAGTCAAAAAAATCCACCATGCAATTATTATCCATTTTGAAGCATTTCTAAAGCATCACTGTTTGGGGCAAGAAACAGGAACAGGAATCAGGTTTCCACAACAGAGTTCCGTTGCTTTCATCCCATGGCCACCATTTTGTAATCCCCAGATTCATCCACAGTTTATCTTCTGCAGCAAATGAATAAGGGGTTACACAGGCAGCGTAAGTCACTATACATATCTGATTCATTCTTCAAATACAGTACACAAAACACAGGGTTTTGTGGAGCTATAGAAACATATTATGTGCACATATGGCAAAATAAGATTGTAACCTTCATCTTGATTCCTGAGTTTTAAAAATTAATAAAGTTCTTTGTTACAGGTAACATCCTGGACTATTAAAAGAGGAAATCAGATTTCCTCTGACATTTCATAACATGACACCATGCTGTATCACTAGGTCAGATCCTTTAGCTCTTCAGATCAGCATTAGTTACCAGCCTTTGAGCAGAGGTGTTGTGCAGGAGCAGACATTTTGCAAGGAGCAAAAGGACAGTCTTGAGCTTCTTTTCAGCTTTGTAGCACAGAGCTCATGGCACATGAAGTGCAGCTCTTTTTTCTGCTCAGTCTCAAATTCTCCTCATCATGGCTGCTTACCTCAATTCCATCTTTTCTTGCCTCATCACTACCTCCTTTCCACCCTCTCATCCCCTTCTGCTTGCATAGGGTCCTAGTTCTGGTCTCACCATCCTTTATTCTTCAGAAACTCCCCTCTCTCAGAGCTCCTTGTCCTTCTCCTTTAAATAATCACAGAATCATTTTGTTTGGAAGACGCTGCCAGGTCTCCACTAAACCATGTCCCTAAGTGCCACATCTACACATCTTTTAAATACCCTAGGGACAGTGACTCCACCACTTCCCTGGGTATCCTGTTCCAATGCTTTACAACCCTTTCTGTGAAGAAATTTTTCTCGATATCCAGTCTGAACCTCCCCTGGAGCAACTTGAGGCCATTTCCTCTTGTTCTATCACTTCTAACAGACCCCCACCTCACTACAAACTCCTTTCAGGTAGTTGTAGAGAGCTAGAAAGTCTCTCCTCATCCTCCTTTTTCTCCAGGCTAAACAAGTCCAGTTCCTTCAGCCACTCCTCAGAAGACCTGTGCTCTAGATGCTTCACCAGCTTCTGTGCCCTTCTTTGGATATGCTCCAGCACCTCAATGTCCTTCTTGTAGTGAGGGGCCAAAGTCTGAACACAGTATTCAAGGTGCGGCCTCACCAGTGCCGAGTACAGTGGTATGATCACTTCCCTAGTCCTGCTGGCCATACTATTCCTGATGCAGGCCAGGATGCCATTGGCCTTCTTGGCCACCTGGGCACACTTCTGGCTCTTGTTCAACTAGCTGTCGACCAACATCCCCAGATCCTTTTCCCCTGGGCAGCTTCCCAGCCGCTCTTCCCCCTTAGAGTTTCATGGGTTTGTTGTGGTCCAAGTGCAGGACCATGCACCTGGCCTCGAAACATATCTTTGGCCTTGTCCCATTGATCCAGCCTGTTCCTCTGTAGAGCCTCCCTACCCTCAAGCACATCAACACTCCCACCCAGCTTGGTGCTGTCTGCAGACTTACTGAAGGTGCTCTTAATCTCCTCATCCAGATCACTGATAAATATATGAAAGAGAACTGACCCAAATACCAAACCACTTGTGATGGGCCACTGACTGGATTTAATTCCATTCACCACCACTCTCTGGGCTCAGCCATTTGGCCAGTTTTTAAATCTAGAGTAGCACATGCCCATCCAAGCCATAAGCAGCCTGTTTCTCCAGGAGAATGCAGGAAGTGATGTCAAAAGCTTTACTAAAGTCCATGAAAAACAATATGCACAGCTTTTCCCTCATCCACTAAGTAGGCCACCTTGTCATAGGAGGAGACCACATCAGTCAAGCAGGACCTGCCTTTTGTAAACCTCTGCTAACTGATCCTGATTTTGTGCTATACGTGCCATGTGATGGCAATCAGGATGATCTGCTTCATGACCTTCCCCAGCACCCAGGTTAGACAGACAGGCCTGCAGTTCCCCAGATCCTCCTTTCAGACCTTCTTGTAAATGGACGTCACACATTTGTTAACTTCCAGTCAACCGGGACCTCCCCAATTAATCAGCACTGCTGGAAAATGATGGAAAGTGGTCTATCTGGCTCCATAGACTTGTGTATGTCTAACTGGTGTAGTAGGTCACTATTTCCTCTTTTACTATGAAGGTCTCATTCTGCTCCCCATCTCTGTCTTTGAGCTCAGAGGGCTGGGTACCCAGAGAACAGCTATTCCTAGTACTAAAGACTGAGACCAAGAAGGCATTCAGTATTTCAGCCTTTTCCTCATCCTATATTTCCTCCCACATCCAATAGAGGATGGAGATTCTCCTTAGTCTCCCTTTTGCTGTTAATGTATTTCTAGAAACACTTTTTCATTGTCTTCTATGGCAGTATCCAGATTAAGTTGCAGCTGGGCTTTGGCCTTTCTAATTTTCTCCCTGCAAAGGTTCACAGAATCTTTTTAGTATTCCTGAGTTACCTGCCCCTTCTTCCATAGACTTTCTCTTTTTTTCCTGAGTTGCAGACAGAGTTCTCTATTCAGCCAGGATGGTGGGTCTTCATTGCCAGCTCATCTTATGGCACACCAGGATGGTCTGCTCCTGTGACTTAAAGATTTCCCTTTTGAAGAATGTCCAGCCTTCCTGGACTCCTTTGCCCTTCAAGTCTGCCCTCTGGAAGTTTTACTGACCCCTCTTCTTACTTCCCCAAGAATTGAAAATTCCACCATTTCATGATCACTATGCCCAAGATGACCTCCAACCCTCACATCACCCACAAGTCCTTCTCTGTTCGTGAACAACAGATCTAGCAGGGAGCTGGCTAGTTGGCTTGCTCACCAACTGTGTCGGGAAGTTCTCTTAACACACTCCAGGAATCTCCTGTACTGTTACCCCTGTCTGCTATATTGTATTTCCAGCAGCCATCTGGTAATTTGAAGTCCTCCATGAGAACAAAGGCTAGGAATTGAGAGACTTCTCCCATATACTTACAGAATATTTCATTTGCCTCTTCACCCTGGCTGGGTTATCTATAATAGACTTCTACCATGATATATGCCTTGTTGGTCTTCCTCCTGATTATTATCTCAAAACACTTAACCCTATCATGACCATCATTAAGCTCTAGACAATCAAAACACCCCCTAACACAACAGACCACTCCACCACCTCTACCTCTCTTTTCTGGCCTATCACTTCTGAAGAGTTTACAGCCATCCAAAGCAGCACTCCTGTTGCATGAATCATCCCATCATGTTTCTGTTATGGCGACTATGTCATAGTTTTCCTACTGCACAAGGGCTTCCAGCTCCTCCTGTTTGTCACTCATGCTGCATGCTTTGGTATAGATGCATAACAGTTGGTACTAATTCCCGTCTGACTGTTTCCAGACACTACTGTGATTTCTAGACCAAAAATTCACTCTTCCCTGGTGACTCCCTCTCATACATCCCTTTCTTCAGTCTCTACCCTCCCACACTAATAGTCTTTCTGATTTCCATTTTCCCTTTATAAGTATCATTAGCCTTTTCCCTCATGTCTCTGTTCCCTTCACCCACCTTCCTCTCCCTTTAACTACTTCTTTGTCTCATCTTCCTAATACATTTTCACCTTATCCATCTTTCAGACACAATGAATATGTCTTTCGTATCCTCTCAGCTTCCTATACCTCCTTTCTTTGAAACAGTCATATTAGAGTTTGATTTGATGGCTTCAAAGTATAGGACACGTGGTACTACCAGGAAACCCTCTCTGAGATCACTACTGATAGTTCTTCTGATGAGTTTCACACCGGTCTCTGGTATCCAGCATCATCCATTAAAGAACTGAATTTTTTTAGTACTTCAACTATGCTTGAGGAGGTTAATGAGCTCTAGTGGGATGGCCTGTCAGAGGACTCTCAGATACAGTGATTTTGTAGAGGAATACTGCAGAAGTCCTTATTCATCTTGATACAAGATTCCCTTGTATCAAGCTTATCATTCAACATAGGCAAAGTACCAATTCCTCACTTCCTGAAAAAAGTAATTTTTGGTAAAGTTTTGCTTGTGTTCTTGCTCAAGGTGAAAAAAGTCCACATTGTACAGGACTTTTCAGAGCAAATGGTTCAAGTCTGGTAGAGTTGCTATGAACAGTCAATACAGGTTTGCAAGTTGGGTAGCCCCCTAGTGCTATTAATGGAGAGGTGTGGTAGAAAGCAGGCTTGTCCACGCAGCAGTTTCAGGCTGACCAGCCTATGCAAACAACAATGATCTAACTTTCAGAGCTCCATTTTGTCACTGTGTAGACTTTCCACTAACCCTTAAATGATATTAAAAGAATTTTTCCTCAGGATAACAACTTCATCCCTGATTTTCTGTAAAGATATTAATTTTTGTTGTACACAAAGATATACAAGATGTATATTATTCTAGACTAGAATCCAGTCAGATTAAATTATTAGTCAGATTAATGATCAAGTTGAAAAAAGGCAAAGAGAAATTAACAAAAAATCATTATTACACAATGATTATTTGAGCTTCTGTAAAGGCTGAAGTAATTTCACTTTCTTATTTATGAATCTGGATGGGATCTTAAAAATTGTTACAATGTTCTGCACAGTCATAAACATACATTTCTACAAACATTTTGGAATAGTCTCTTTCTCACATTTGACAGAAAGGATCTGTTAGAAAACATCTTGGCCTTGAAAATAGCTGTCATGTTCATGCAACACCAGAAGGGCTAAAAAGTTTCAGGTGGTTTTAAGAAAGTTTTTCTTGGCATTTAGAAGTGAGGGTAAGGGAAAGCAAGAAAATATACAAGGGGAAGAACAGAAAGAGGAGAGAAGGGGAACTGTAGGCACAAGCAGAAATTGGATGGGAAAAAAGTCAGGTAGAGGCACAGAGCATACAGGGTTAAAATAGCAACCATCGCAATTGTTTTCCAAATTGGAGCCTGCCAAATCTCTTGTGGAATTCACTTTGAATAGTTTTAGACACTAATGTTCTTCTGTTTTCCTTAATGATTAATAAATGAATTGTTTGAGAGTCTGTCATTTGGCCAGAGTCCAGGAAGATGAAATAGTTTTTGTCCCCAGAAAGCTAATAAAAGTGACTCCAAAGACTAACGTGTACTATGGCTGTTGTGGTGATTACAGTTAACTGTTTTGTCAAGAGAGCAGCTTCAGCAGCAACCAGTGCGGTGCCAGCCACATGCCCAAGCAATCTGCTACCTTTGTGAGGGGGGTGAGCCACTCAGGCAGTGTTTGTCCTGGTTACTCATTCAATGCTGCCAGTTCCACAACCAGAGACAAAATTTACTTTTTCCCATGTTACAAATGATGCTGTTGCACTAGTGAAAACCATGGTATAGATGCTGCTTTGTTTTCAAAGAAACCCTCTACCCAGTATAGTGTATTCCACATGGGAGTATAGTCAGTTGCCAAGAGTTACTGGTGTGTAAAAAGCTATGTAGTTTCATTATTTAAATTTGATTATTTGGATTTCGGAAGGAAAGTTTTTAACAGGAAAAGATTTAATGAAGAATCTGAAGGAAGAGAGTAAAATAAAACATCTATTGGAGTTATTTGTGTGCATCTTTAGATGTTGAATGGAAAACTAAGCAAATGTAGATTGAATTGATTTGGATAGATCAGGCAAGAGTAGTTTTTGTACATAGATATTTTTCATTTTACTTCTTAATAATTAGGAGCATCTATGGTGTAGAAATAAAAAAAACCCCACCCAAACAACAAAGACACACACAGAGAAAAAGAATAAATCAAAAAACCCCAAACCAAAACAACAACAAAACAACCACAGGAAAACTCTACAATTCTACTTTCCTACAATTAAAATTGTGTCTGTCCATAATCTACAAACCCAATTTCTAAGCACAACTATATTTACTTCAGTAGTGTTTACTTTAATATTAGATAGCCTAAAGACTTAGCAAAGCTTAAATCTACTACATGGATGAAATCAGCCAATGTGTAGATGTGTTCACAGTTCGCATTGCCAGCTAAAACTCTTTAAGGCAGAGCAGCTATGAACTGCACACTGAGTGAGTCTAGAAGTGGCAGTAAAGAGGAGCTAGTTTAGGTGCAGAATAAAGCACAGGTGACAGATACTCCAGACATGCAGTTTTTTAAATCTACGACTGCATAATATCTAACAAATTTAGATGAGCCATTTGTTTTTCTTATAGGTGTTATAATATGCCTATATATGATGATCCAATTAAAACCTAATGGCCAATCTTAACTATAATACTGGAAGACCTGTAGTCATTCACAGTCCTCATCTGTTATCCTATTTTTCAATTAATATATTTTGATAGATTTCGTAAATTTCACAGCCGAGATGAATTTATTCCTGCAGAAATTGTGCCAGTAATAATTTGCACATCTTGCATGAAAATTTCAATATTTTACTGGTTTGATCTAGAAAGCAATAATGGGAAAGGCTTAACTTGTTTGAAATCCTTTAGCTTTTATTCTGCATACCTTGAAGTACTACCTTTAAATATTGAATTATTGCTCATGAATAACATAGATGCATATGAAGCTCACAACCTTGATAAGATCTCATCATAGCCTACTTAATTCCAATTACATTAATATCACTGCTTTTTCATGCTTGCAGATTAGGTATTCCTCCAAAATACTGTACTTACAGGTTTTCCATGGATTTAACTAAGCTTTGCAACTGTAAAAATAGCTGTAAGTGGAGCTCTATTTCTCAGACTCCTAACGTGGGCAATAATACCTTACAAATCTTATGTTAAGGAGCATAGTATGCACACGTAAACCCAAGAACATTTAATCTGAAAGCAGAAGAGAGAGTTATTGTTCAATACAGAAGGTGGCAGAATTCAATCTTATGCTTCTATTAGTTTAATAAAATAGTTAATATTGTAAAGGGTAGTGATTTAATCTACAAAATAAATAAAACATTAGCTTAGTATTGACAATGCAAGAAAAATATTTTTTTAGCCTAAAAATTACAACTGAATAAAATTATGATTATTAGGAAATCCAACATAAAGATCAGTATCAGCATCATAACAGGGACAGCTTTACAAAAGTCGAAAGCAGCACTTACAGAGCACTCAAATGAAGAAAACATAATGAAAGCAAGCAGAAGGTCAGGTATAACTTCCACCACACTGAAGGGGATTTGCACCCGAAGGAAAATGTAAATTTAATTTGGTCTCCATCTTGCATGCTGAATCAGATAGTAAATATTTGTGTTACTTGATTACAATCTACTTTTTGAGAACTATCAATTCTCGTAGCACTGCACAGCACCACTATAAACTATTGAACTGTGTTTAAAATGTGGATTTCAGTGCATCCAAAAGAAGTCAGTTCTATATGTATCTCCATTAAACATTTACAGCAAGTATTTATGCAATAGTTAAACTGATTCTTATTTTTTAATCTTAGAGCATAAATATTAACAGTAACTCTCAAAGCATTAAGTACAAAAATATTTGATCCTTACATGCAGTAACCTTGAAAGAATGCATTATAGTTCAATTCTATCAAAGAATAATTGCCAAGAAGAACTGTAAAATAACACTGAGATACCATAGTTTGAAAAAAAAATAAAAAAATTCACTACTGAAGTTTATCAGCTATCTGCTTTACAATGTTCAAAACAAGAAAAAAAGCCAGATACACTTACCCTTGGTACCAATAATCAAGAATACATAGAGGCAGTAGTTGGATGTCATATCGTCCTTCAGCAATTCAATGAACATTGTCTCTTAAACCTCATGGCAGCCAGTGTGCTGCTTGTACATTCTGCTTCTGACAGCCTTCAGCAGTGCATGAAGCAAGCTCCCTTCTCTTGTCTCCCTCTCTCCCCCCTTGCTGGCACATACACTTGAAAGTTTCCAGGATGACAACGGCTCTTCAGGCTCTCCCTTACAGGATGCGGTCTGCTCTGCAGCAAGCAAAGGCTGGGCTGTGTGCACGAACACTGGTGTGTCCCAAGGAAAGCTGCTGCTGCAGCCAGGTCCAGAGAATTATCTTTAATGGTCCAAAATTTTTTAAAATTCCTTTTATTTATTTATTTATTTCTTACATAACTATATTGTGAAAGGCCAGACAAGTGCAGTTTTATTTAGGCAACTGTGTTTGAGACCAAACATTTGCTATAGTTTAGATAAAAAAAAAACCCCTGGTGGTTTCTCATGTAAGGGGAAGTGAAATTTATTAACACAGAACCTTTGTAGCAATCTGGTCTCTCACTGAAATATGGAAAAATGCACAATGTAACTTATTTCCAATAACAGCACATCACTATTTTTACACATTAATCACTCTTCATGACTAATACTAAAGAAAAGAATCTGAAAGAGCAAAGAGGGATGTTTGGAAACATATACTGTAGGGGAATAAGATTTTCACAGATACTATCCTTATTTATTTATTTAAATACTTTGAGACATTCCTATCTGGTCCTTGATTTTACTGTTACCAGGAGATCATAGTATACTACATCATGTATACTGTATACAGGATGCAGTATACTGTCACACAGTTAAATATTTTTTTTACAATAAGAAGGTTAATGCTCATCAGCACAGCACGATATATTTCAAAATGAGTTAGGTGAGATGAACTTGAGACA
>JANIJG010019039.1:0-13992 GCA_024611175.1 Megaceryle torquata
CTGCAGTCTGTGAACTGTATGTGCCCACACCTCCTGCCCCATACAGCCCTCTGCAGTAGGGTATAGCAGAGTGGTGCATTTGCTGGCTCCTGGGAGGATGCAAGGGATTCTGCCAGGCACTGCCAGGCCTGGCTAGGAGGAAAGGATTGGCAAAAGGCCTTCAACTTCCTCCTTAAAAGCAGGAGCTGCTGCTTCCATGCTGCATGCAAGGAGGTCACAAAACTAGGGGTATGTCTTTACCCTGGCACAGGTGGGGCTGCTGTCATTCTTGCCACTGTGTTCACTGAATGCTCGTGCCAGAGGGAGGAGTCTGTACAACCTCACAGCCCATGCTGCTGCCTTCCAGTTGCTAGGGGTTCAAACCAGAAGCTGCACACATCAAAAACCTGGAGTAGACCAAAAAACCTTTAAAGTAGAAGGACATGGTTCCTTTGTCAAACATAGTCATATTGAACTTACCTAGAAAATAAATCTCTCAATAAATACTCTGATAAATTCCACATAAAACACAGCTTCCATTGAACATTCTGTGCAATGCTTTCCTTCAAATTCTGTTCATTTCTTTGAAAAACCCAAACAAAACATAGTATATGACATAAGTGCATGAAGTAAACTCTCTCTTTCCTTTACTGTAGGCTTCTTGAACTAAGTAGTTTGTTTTGTGATTCTGTTGTAGAGTGGTTCTGAGAAAGTACTGAAAATAAGTGACTGTGTTCCTGACATGCTGGCAGTGGATAATAAGGCCAAAGCCCAAAAATTACACCCATGGGGCAAGTTGCCTTCAGCACCAACAGAGGATAAGATCAATGGTCACAGTTCATTCTGGATGGACTCTAATGAAAATGAAGAGAAAAGCTCTACACCCAGATCTACACCCCAGACTCATACTTGGTTTCAAAATTTTGCTTATTCTTCTGATCCCTATCGCATATTGGTGACACCAGAAGCAAGCAAGGCAGAACTGACAGTAGTGCTGTACCAGCCACACTACTACTTTGATATTTTAAATGAAGCTTCTGTCTCAACACCCAGAGTTGGTGGAATGACCAGTGCGAGATATGTTTCACAAACAGATGTGCACTGCCTAGGCAGAAGGCTTTGATGTATTCTTCTCCACTGAGGCTGTCCAGTGTTTTCTTGCTCACACAATATAAATAAAAATTCCTAAAACCACAGCTTCTTTTGGTGAAGGCTATCCCAAGCCCAGCTACCCTACTTCTGTTAATGCTGCAAGGCTCTTACTTTGGGCATAGTTTCTGACTTGTGGACTTGTGCATAGGAATGATGCTTGATACAGTTTTCGTCACAAGTTACAGGCTTTATATAAGATTTACAGGATCTTTTGTGTATTTTTGTATTATGTAGAAAGTTAGATCACAGTCCTGCAAAGAACTACTCTATATTCAGGAAGTAGAGGAGCAAACTGAACAAGCAGGTGGATCATGTTCAAGAAGTGAACTTCACTTGCACTATTCTGTGTGCACTTAGTGTGTGCTCTGCCCTCCCCACCACCGTTGTACATAGAGTCCTTACCCAGCTTTGGAGTCTGCCTCAGCCCACTAACATGGGGAAAGTTGGTTGTATTTTCCCTCTCTCAAATGAGGTAAGGAATCAACACAGAAGTGTTGTGTGTGGCACACTGATGAAAGATTAGAAGCAACTTTAGCTTCTCTAGGTCTAGGTGCTACGCAGGTCACCAAAATCCAATGAACTTTTACTTATAACTACAGTGCACAGAAACCAGATTTTAAAAGTACTGGCCCCTGTAAGTGGGCTGCCACTCCCACTTCTGGTAAATGGGGCTCCTTGCTCTTCTGCCATCTCTGCCTGGACACTTTGGTTGGGATTTTTTAAGTCCTCAATTAAGCAAATAAATGTGAGGAGTGAAGTAGAAATGAACTGGTTTTCCAGCAGAACAGGTGTTCATAGAGATGTTACCATGGCACTATCTCTCTGCTTGTGCACATGAACTTTTGGCATCAACCTCTGCACTTAGGTAGCAAGCCCCAAACAACTGGATAAAGCAGACACTGTAGTCAGATGCACAGGTGTATGAATCCCTTTGGTGAAGAAGGTGATATTCAGGCTGCATAGAGGCTAGCTCTTTCAACATTACTTCTGCATATATTAAAAAAAAGGGTCTTACTGTAACACTCAATCCCTACAGTAGGCAGCAGTGTCTTTGGTATTCCATTTTGATTTATAAAAAATTAAAATTGTACATTTGTAATGAATCAGAATAGATGGAATTGTATCTGAAGGACTTATCAGTTAATCCTTCTTAGTGCACAAGGAACCCTTTGCTTTTGCCTATTTATAATGCTGTCCAGAATCTCTCTCAAATAAAAGAATTCAACTAAAGAGCACAGAATAATCAGTTATCAAAAGGGATTTTTTTTTTTCAATTTGATCTTCAACTAAATTGTTAGAATGCAGTTACTCATATTCCCTATATTTAACTAGCTAATCACACTTCCTAAAAACTAATCAGTGGCCAACAGAAATGTTTTGATACAGAACTGCATCATGGTTTGGTGATGCTGCTTATAGACAGTGCTGTAATGTTTATGAGCTGTGTTGCAACAGGAAAACAACGACCTTATGTAGGTAGATGTTAGCTAAGACAAGCACTGACTGCAAAATGAGGGAGAAGTCTTGAGGCATGCCAGGGTGAGAGTCAAAGGTACAAACTCACAGATGGTTAACTGTGAGTTAACTGTCCTTCTGTAGGTTACACAGAGATTTACTTGAAAAGTAAAAATAAATAAATATGCAGTCTGGTCCTTCCTTTCAGTCTTCAGATAGTGGAATACAGAAAGAAAGGTGGCTGGTCACATTTAGCTGAGCTGCAGTGTGACAAAGACAAGGGAAGTAAGAGCAGAGGCTGATGCTGTTCAGTGGAGACATCCTAAAGACTTTGACTACCTTTATGTTGCTCTCCTTTGAGTTACAGTGAATTTGAAAATTGATACCATAGTATCCTTATTACTTAGGACACTTCCTTCTCTGAAGTGTTTTCACCAATGTGTATGTACTTGTTTAGTTTAAAAGGCCAATGAACAGAAGGGAGCTGTTTTGCTACTATCAAAATAAATCTTGGCTGTACATTGTCAAAAAAAGGCTTGTGTATTTAGAAAGTTTTCAGTGGTATCCCATATCAAGTTACATATCTAAGGAAGTCAGAAGTCAGTCAACAGTCAGGCTATCTCAAAATATTTTAAATTTTAACATGCCAGAGGACAGCTGTAATGAAATACAAATTCCTGCTTTTGAAAAAGTTGCTGTCACTGGGGGTTGGCTGCAGTAATTTGTCCCAGGGAGGGAGTGGAAGGGGGTGAGTGCCACGGAAGCCACTTGTGCCTTCCTAACAGTAGGGTGAAAAATTTTGGCCTGTTGCCACCTCAGGTCCCTTGGTTCTTCCTGGGGAAATCCTGCACTGATGACACTTATCTGGAAGCAAGAAAATACTTCACCAGGTGCCCGATTGCTTGGCAACGTGATGAGTAGTTCACTATAAAGCTTTCTGCTTGCAGTACCTGACAGGTGGTGTTTCATGAAGTCATCTGTGCTTAAAAGCACACAGACACAATGACTCCAAGGAGGATATTGCCTTTCTGCCAGTCAAAGGGTACAGTCTGGGCACTAGATATAGAAATAATGGTTACAGAAGTATTTTTTGCATAAGGAGGGAGAGGTGTAAACTTTTTGTTTATAATTCAACTTTCAGCTGTTGTTGAAATGTCAATACATAAACCATTACCTAATGGAGAATCATTAATTCTCAGTATGCTAAATTTTTAAATAAAAATTGTGTGCAACCTAGTAAAGAGTCTTCTATTTTTGTAATATATCTTACAAAGTAGTAATGTAAAATATATTTATGCAAATACCTATTTGGAAAACTTCAAGTTGTTCTTGTTAATTAGTTACTTCTGAATATAATTAAATTCCAACCCGTTTCTAGTGCTGACAAGTACATATGAGACCACAACTGTAAGGAGTTTTAAGTACATTTTATTAACAATGCATCCCTTTGATAAGATTAGGCTTCAAGAGGCTTTTAATGCCCATTGACATAAACTGTACATACTATAGAAAAAGAAACAAAACCCACAAAAAAAAATCAAGGTGGGCAATACCATTTTGGGACAAGCCTCTGTTTAAATTATACACAGCTCAATGCAATATTCTTACGGAAAATATATAAATACTTTTTCTTTCTATGTTACAGGTATACAATATAAATCAGCTTTCAATGTCTATTCAGTGACCTACAAACACTAAAACCTCCAAATACGTAGCAGCGTATTACTAAATTAAAAAAAAAAAAAAAAAAAAGACAACCACACAGGACAGGGAGAGTAAGTCTTGAGATTTTCCTTGATTCTATCCCCCCTCAGAATGATTAATTTAGATACTCTCTTGTAATGTGGTTTTAAGGATGCTGACAGCCCAGTACTGGAACAATTTTTCAATTAAATCTACAAAGTGTCTGCCTTTCCTCCCTCTTAGATACCACGCCTTGAGCTAGACACCCTATTAAGCGGCAAAGTGGCATGTTAGACTTTTTGGCATAAATTATCTATTCTCAAATAAAATAGTGTATTTTACAAAGCAAACTGAAGCAAAATGTGCAATTTTTACATGCTGTGGCATTGCTGTCCATCTACATTACAAAAACAGTCCAAAGAAGAGACACATTCTTTCCTGAACATATGAATCTGTTGAAAACAAAACTATCCAGGGAACCAGAGTAATGAGTTAAACAAAACCAGGGAGACGGGAGGCTCCTAGTGAAATACAGACATGGTTTCTAGCATATTCCTAAATGTCTTTTATAGTTCACAGATTTTACTCTTGCCTAGTATAGCTTTAATAAGCACATGATAATAGAAGTGTAACTTTGAAGTGTAACTTTTGACCTGCTTTCAACTGGCTCCATCAAAACTCTGAGTAACAGGACTTCTGTGCAGCCCTGCTGGGAGGTGAGGAAACATCCCAGAGATGCTCTGAAGACTGGCAAGAGTTCTTGCACTGCAGTGGCTCACTTGGTTTGATCTCACATTCACTTACAAGGTAACAGCAGCTTCCTGCAGTCCAAACAGCCAAATACCAAGACTAAGACAACAGACTAAGAAGAAAAAAAACTCTGATCTCTCACCAGGCTTTGGTTATTACCTATTTCTGTAATAACTACCTTTGTCTTCGGGTGGCTAATAAAGGTGCTATAGGTTTTCTCAGTCTCTCATTACAAATTACAACTCTTATTCAAGACCACTACATATGTTTCAAAATCAAATGACAAAAAGATGAGCAGGATTCTCACTACCTTGTTTTTAAAGGTTTTTAAGGGCAGCTTACCTCACTCAATGTGTCAAACCACTGCTCCCTGAGCTACTGAGTACTTTAGCATTTCATATTGTCTTGAGAGGAACACAAAAATAAACCAAACAAGAGTACATTTAGGGTACATATGTCAGATAAATAAGAACTGTCAGATGAGGAACAGTGGCTGTTTCAAGCACAATATGCCAGAAGCCCAATATACAAATGAGGCACCTTACAGCCTGACCATCTCCAGCTCCAAGGGATGTCCACAACAGATGGAAGCATTCTGCATCTCTGAATTTCAGACAGCTGAAATAGTGTCTCTCCAAAAGGATACTCACAGCACCTAGCTTTGTCCTCCTCCCCACTCAGGGGAAACAGGCCCGTGGGAAGCTAATTTGGAGTGCTTTGGAAAGGGCTATCCTATCCCTTTCCACTGACTGTAAAAGCAGACCAAGAAAGTTAGCCAGCTAATGCAGTAGATTAAATGGGATTGGTTTCACAGCCAGCCTCTCCTGACCACAGAAGCTTTTGCCTTGGAGGTGAGTATTGTGTTAGCATGCTGAATCACTCAGGAATTTTCTTTGCCACAGCAACCAAACTTGTGTTTGTATACAGTGTAAGTGAAAGCTCTATGCTTTACCATTTATTTGACAGTATCGCAAATCATTCAGACTGGAGAGATACAAGGTGGGTGGACTGTCAGCTTCCCTTGTAAACTTCTGTAGGAGAAGTAAAAGGATTACTAGGGTTAATACAAGCACAGTTTTTATTCTGTTTTATCACGAAACAAAACCTCAAAATCAGAACTTTGAAAGGGATATTTCAAAAAGAAATCTACATAATTAGAAATTCACAGTTTATAACTAGGCCAATATCAAATTCCTTCAGTAACAATATCCCTTCATTTGCCAATTAAAATAAAAGATTAATGTGAGCTTAATGTAAATTAATTCTAGAAATGTTGTATGTTATGTACAGTACAGACTTTACATCCTTGATGCATACTTGTTGAAATCTACTGACACATACACTTTCAGAAAAGAAAAATAGAACTCAGTGAACTGAATAGGACTGAATTTGCAGCCGTAATTTGTATGTCAAGTTTCTGTTATCATGGATCCCCACACACGTATGCGAGTACTTCAGAAAACAAGGATTTCAGAAGATTCCTTCAAAAGTATATAGACATTTTCCTTACCTTTTTATAATCATAGTCTTTCCTGTGGTGCTTTCTACATTAAGTGCTATGGGTTAAACTAGTAAAAAATGAACAAAGGTGTGTGTTTTTGTTTTTGTTTTTTTTTCCCCATACAGGCAATAAAGCTTCCTGATTTTGCTTTAACTGCATAAAAATATCATGGAGTTGTTTGATGTAACCCCAAATAGTAATTAAAACAAATCTTTTATATTCTATCCTAACTGAGGTAGTGTTTGAAATGACTGTCTAAGATATGCTAGCCCCATTTTTGGGAAAACTACATTATTTCCTTTGGAGTTTATACCACTATTTGGTCTACTGTGATTGACATTTTGGTTTTAGAGAAACATTTATTTCTTATGTCCAGAGAAGTCCAATAGTTACTCATGTGGTATGTTTTCAGAGCATTTCAAACATGCCTTGACACATAGATACATTATTTCTGTCACTGACCAAAGAAGAATCAGTTTCTCTTTGCTCCTTCTTTTAGTGGGAACTCATGAAAATATAATCTTAGGAACTAAATTTGACTATGAGCAGCAACTTACAATCTACTTTACCAGAATGTGATGGTATACAGTGCACAAAAAACCTCAGTGAAGTGATAGCTGCAAAGCAGTGCTTATGTGGCAAGGTGAAATTTCCAATAAGAACAAGAAAATTCTACATTTCACTAGGAATTGTGTTTTACTGTTCACAGGACTACTTACTGAAATCTCCAGTAGCATAGCTAGTAAGAATAGCATTATGAGCATTGGGATAAATTTCACTTATCTTAAATATTAATCTGACAGTTATAAAAAAAAAAGTAGAAGTGAATGGATAAAAATATGTTCTACTTAGTACAGTCCAGCTGAATTATTCACCTATATCAAAATCAAAGGGTAATCCCTTCTATTACAGGCATTCTAACAAAGGTGGCCATGCTACTGTATATACACATTTGCATATATTTATATTACCTTCGTATAAAGGCTTCTGAATCTTCAGATCCACGATGAAAGTGACAGGGATTCGTACTTTCTTTTTAAACTTGCACTCATTAATTTAGAAACCTCACTAGTAATGTGATAGAGGCAACTACTTCTGTCAATAACAGTCAATGTATCATTTAACCTTAGCAACAAGTCTTAAAATACCAGTATAAAATAAGTACTGTTGCTCCAAAATTTGGTACTTAAGGCTTTTCACTACAATTATTAGTACTATGTGATGCTTGATCACTCATCCATTGAAAATTCAACTAAACCTTTGTTTGTATAAAAGGCTGTTTCCATGGAACTTAAGAAAACACTCATATTATGTCTTCTCACAAAAGCAGCAATGATTAAATGTCTTCAAGTTTACTTTATACATTATTCACTTATCCGATACAAATCATGCTTTTTAAAGGACTTTAGTTAAGAGTAAGACCAACATTCATACTATATGAGTGTAGAAACTGCAAACGCATGCATATCATTCAGGGAAAACAATCTGATTTCAGCATTTTAAGTTTAAATGATTTGTTATTTTTTAAATCAAACTGTAGTGAAAATCCTTAACTGGTTCAGATAAAATACATGTACGTAAAGGTAATGAAATTAGAGACTGCTAAAAAATTACTTAACTATAGCAATATTAAAATAACTTAAAGGAAACCTCACATTCACAGAGGCTTTTCTTTCTCTCTGAAGTTACAAACCCCCAAGTAGTGTTATAAACAGTACAAAAACCAACAGAGAAGGGCTAACAATAATCCCCTGGCATCCATGATTAACATCATGGCTCCCCATTGCTGGCAATGGAATGAACCCTCATCTCTCTGGTATCCAGCATTTAAAAAGCAAGGCATTGTTCTGCTTCTCTGGAACAGAATCTGAAGTCAATGGAAAAAAAAAAAGTCTCTGCATGCTGTCCTGTTCCTTTTAATTTATGGTAGAAAATGAAATGAAAACTTGTGGAGGTGTTCAGTGCTTGGCTCTTGCATATACTGGTAAGTACTATTATTAAAACTATGGTAATGTTTAATAAATCCCCATAGGGCTCAAAAGACTGGGGCAGTAATTGGTTGAGGAATAAGTTTTCAGTTCAGTTTTCAGGTACCAGTAGCTTCTGGAACGGTCTAGAAAATAATGCTCCGAGCTTTTTATCCAGTCAGTTGGAGGTTGTCTGAGTATTTCGGAAAGTCTGTATGTAATGTACTGCTTGAGACAGAGGTCAGGATTCAGCTGATGAATCAATTAGTGGCTCTTTTGTTGGTGTGGCTAAAATGGCCTCAGCTTCTTCATGCATCTAAAAGAAAATGACAGCTGATGTTAGAGATTTCATGAGACACGTCAAAAATGGTTTCCTTTAAGACATACTTGAAAGCATCTTTTATTCAGAACATGAACCCTGCAACCAGTTGGCACATTCTGGTGCATTCAATGTGAACACTTACTTGTAAGAACTGTACATCCTGAAATAGCTCCTGAATGAACCTTCGAGATGGAAGTCGAAAGGTACAATGTGCTAACAAGTAGGACACCTCAGAGTAAAGGCATATGTCATCAAATGCTTGGGGATACTTCTCCTTAATTCTGAAAAACAGAAAACAAAAAATTTTGTAAGTCTTAAACAGTTTTCCATCATATTTTAAAAACCTGATGAATTAGGTTTGTATTCTCATCATTAACAAAGTAGAACTCCTCAGTAATAGCCATTACAAATTCTGGATCTGATTATGCAAGAAAACCAAGACAGCATTATTTTGTACTAAAGTGGAAGAATTATGTATTAATGAGATGAAACAATATATAATTTGAAAGTTTTACATGACTAGTGACATCACCTAGTCTTAAAATAACAGATGTAGAAAGAACAGTACATCAAACAACTGGCATCCACATGTACAAGCAGTAATAAAAAAAATATGGAAAAGCTAAGTTAATTACCTGTAAACATTCCTGAAACTAAAATGAGCATTTCTGTGTTTTCTTTTAGCAGTTGTATGGCAGTTTCCAATGTCACCACCCCATAAACTGACAGGGTTTTTTATAAATTTTGTTTCTGGATTTTTTTCTATAAATTTTTTCTATATTTTTTTTCCTATAAATTAATTCTACTCTTGCTCAAAGCAGATGTATGTTTCTCAAGAAATCTGTTAGTCTGCTTATCTGAGATATATTATTTGGTATAAATAACAAAAAAAGAATTATAATTTATTTTTTAAACATGCATTGTATACTACATATGTAATGAAGTAACAGTATAGTTGAATTACTGATTTTAAAAATTCTGGAGAAAAGTAAGTAAGGTGAAGACAGCTAAACTAATAAAAGCAAACAAAGCTAAGCAAAATTTAAGTCAGTCATATCTGTTTGACAGCCTTTTAAGAAGTCAGAAATAAGGTTAATCACTACCCCAGAGGTCTTAGACAACTAATGCTTCTAAAACATCTGAAATGTATTGAACTTACGTCAGGAGTCCAGTTTCATGGCCCTTAGTTCCTACTGAACTGCTCAAATTGATTACCAAACGTAAGACTTCTTTCCTCAGAAGTATTCTGCACACAGGTGTATCATCTGGGATTGATTTTACTCCTGGAAAAAACATATTAAACAGTATGGAATTTAAACTGAAGAGTCTTTGATTGTGCTAATCTTACGCCACATAAATCTGTTTTAGCATACCATTAGCACACACACCTATTTACATATGTCTTCTGAACTATCAACAAGTATTTCCACTGAAATTTAAACTTTAAAAAAATGCTACTTTCTGGAATTTTAACATAGAAATATTTTAAAAAGGTAAACCATCATTTCATAAATGGTAAGACCATTACAGTGGTCACTATCACTAAATCATGTTGCAAACTGGGCAAGTGATTACCTGCTCTGTTTATCAGATGCTGGAGAAATTAGCAATCAATTTGCTTGTAATGCTAGATGAAGAGCTATTTAATAACATTCAAAAATGTTGTTCCACAAAAGGAAAAGATTTTAAAAGTATGTTCTCCCATATGGAGATGGTGGTTGGTTTTGTTCTTGTTCCCCCTTTTTTTTTCCTTTTGTTTGTGGTTTTCTTTTTTTTTGTCTTTTTGTTTGTTTGGGTTTTTGTGTGTGTGTGTTTTTTATTTTGTTCATGTTTTTTCTTTTTTTTCCAGTTCGTTGGGGTTTTTTGGTTCTTTTGTTTTTTTTTTTTTTTTAAATAATGAGCATTACTGTGGTGCAGTATATACAAATGAAATATTATTTCTCCACAAGATCTAAAAAATGCTTTAAAAGTTAAAGTTAGGCTTTCAAACTTACCTAGTACAAGCTCTGTACTCTTAGTGCTGCTAGCTGAACCATGGGATACTGCATCACTACAGCCTGAAATTCCAGAAAATTTGGAGGAATGCACATCCAAGTGATTGTGTATGGTCTGCCCACACCAGTCAGTATATGGAATGTCTGAGAAATCTGACATAAACAATATGTTGCATCTTTGTTATTCATATTTCCTCACTTCAGACATTATTTTTCAACATGGTAAGTATGCAAGACACTGATGCACTAACTAGTGTGCATATAAATAAAATGGAAACTACATGTTGGATTTTGGACATACCATACTCAAAAAGTCACTTCTTTTGAGTCTTAAAATACTTGAGTGAAAATAATCAACTCTTCTAGACACTGATAGAAGCCTAAAAACTGTCATCACAATCACTTTATTGATATATCTGTGTTTTATTTTAGGTAATATGCTAATGATGCTCTTGAATACCCATAATTTTTTTTTTTGTTCATACAATTATCACAGGTGTTATAGAAAGGCCTCTGACTTCATCAACAGAAAGATGTGACAAGTAAGATTCTTCTGGCAGTTTTAACTATCCATAGCCTTTGGCATTTTTGGACTTAAAGCAATTAATTTAAAATCCAAGCTTTTAATGCTGAGCAGTTAACAGAAAGAAAAACACAGGGCTGAAAGGATTCCTGCAGATCACCTTGTTCAAATCCTTGCTCAAAGAAGGGTTCACCTTAAAATGAGATTAGGTTACACTGCAAAGAGTTTCCCCTTACGTTCAACTGGAATTTCTATTCTTATAGCAAGTGTTTGTGCCCTCCCATCCTGTGGCTGTGTGCCTCTGACAAGACTGACACAGCTGCATCATCCCCTTATGCTATTTGAAGACTAAAGTTGGGATTTTATTTGCCATTCCTTCTCAATACTAAATTCAAACTCAAATGGAGATCTCTCGACCATTCCTCAGATTTTGTACATCATCCCCTTTGTCAATGGTACTCTTCACATGTTACTAGCTGAATGTGTAACAACACTGTAAAATGGTGAGGATTCCCATTAGGCATCCATTACTGGATAATCTTTTTATTATAGATTTTGAAAAAAGGCATATAATTGCAACCTTCACAGAGAAGGCTAGGAAAATATAATTCTGAATCTCTAAAGCTGAAGATGACTAAACCCCATAAATTACAAATAAACTTCAGACTCTTTAGATGTTATTCATTTCATTTTATGGTACTGACTTGCTCTGAAGTCAGATTTTTCATTATTTTGACAGCAAATGTTAGCTTTTAGGACACAGATTTTAACTACCAAATGAGCTTTCAAATTTATATTTTGATAAGCTCTCAAATATTTTAAAAAGCCATGCAGACACCTAGTCATACTAACAGCACTACAAATCAAAACACTGGAAATGACCACAGAAATACCATTGGTTTCACACTGAGCTTATTACGAAAAAGTAATTTTAAGATCAGTAGTAACAAAAAATACCTTACAGATAAATCAATTTTAAAGATTAACAAAATTCAGTATTTTCATTCAGTTTTATCACACTTCTCTACAAGGAATACGAACCTGGACGACTGTATGAAGAGTTCACTTTGTTGTTAGGCTGATAACCCAGTATGTGAATGCAGACACAGTAAAGGCAGTTCTCATCTGTATGCTCCTGTAGCCCTGTATCCTCTGTATTTTCTAAAAACTGAGAGGCATCTGAACGGCTGGTATTCATTATTTCTGTGAGACTGATCTGCTGTCGGAGCATCTGAAAAGGGCTTTTCACAACATCAGTTGTACCTGATGGAAGACCTGTGGATAAGCAATTAGATATCAGAAAAAAAAAAATCAAAACCACAAAACAAAGCAACCAACATTATTTCAAATAACTTTTTCCTTTCTAGCCTTTTAAGGCTGGGGAGTGTATGTGAAGATTTAAAAACTTTTTTTCAGTGGTTAAGCTCCCAAGATTTTTAGCATTTGGGAAATAGAAATCACATTTTAGTCCTAGTTTATTATATACAATGAAACACTGCAAAGGACAGAGTCTAACCTCTAAACACACATACTCTATGCACATTCTGTAAGAAGACATGGGAAATCCTGACATTTTATTAACATGAATAGTAATACTCATGTAATACTGATGTATTACCAATTTTCATAGTGTAAAACAAGATTAGGATTACGATACACCAGATCTTTAAATGACACATGCACCAGTCAACACAGAAACCCAAATGTAATCTACTGCCTGTAACAGGAAGAAACTAAACAATGCAGAAACAAGCCAGATATACTTTAGTGACATGTTCTTCCCTTTGTGGAAAACACCAACAAATACAATTTTGAAATAAGAGTTCCTTTACGTTGAAACATAGCAAACTCCAGAAAAGCACCTGAAGGAAAATCAGCTTTTTGTATTAGATTAACAATACAAAAAAGTTAGTAAAGAGTTGGGTGTTCAAAGTGCTTGCATTAAAGGCAAGAGAACAGCTATCCTAGTTTTTAAAACTAGTTGCAGTGTTTTTTTTTCCTTTTTCTTCAGTTATCCTACTGAAAAGACACATACTGATGCTGTACAGATTCCCGACTATTTTGAAGTAGAGAAAGTGCATTCCAAAACAAGCCAAGAATTACAGAGCACTTGCAATTCTATTGTAACATGTCCCATCACCTCTGACGATCAACTGTCATGGAAATATCACAATAAAAAAAATTTAGTTTCTGAAATACGCACCTAACACTGGTACTGGTACCTGTAAATTCACATGCAATCAAAGGGAAGTTAAAATGTAGCAGCTCAATATGTGGCATATATACTTTATCTTCACTTAAATTATGTTGCCTTTTTTAACGCAGTATCACTATCAGTTTTTGATTATCATTAGCTCATATTATCATCATCAAGGATCTGTAGATTTTTCTCCTCTGTTTATTAGAGCAGGACCAAGTTTATGTTGCTTTGAAGCAAAACTACATTAAGTCCAACTAAATAAAACAGGGAATTAATGCCCTGCTATTCTGAATCCAGACAGCTCTCAAAACTTTATATAAAAAGTAATTTTTAGATGTTAAGAAAAAACAACAAATAAACATAGAAACATAGAACATAGAAAGATAGAGATGTCTGGGTTGGAAGGGACCTCTAGAGGTCATCCAGTCCAACCCCCCTGCTGACAGCAGGGACATCCTCAACTAGA
>JANIJG010019039.1:62313-80981 GCA_024611175.1 Megaceryle torquata
AGACTAAGCAAAGTATTCTTAGTGTTTCACACCAATGTCTTCTGGGTGTTCTCAGATCAGAAAAGTCCTTTTGCTGCAACATAATTAAACAGCATACTAAAACTGACTATGCGTATATATTTATAAATGAATTTATACACAAATCTGTATCAGTGCACACACTTGTATCAGTATATTAAATGCAACAAGATTTTAACAAAGGCATCACTAGAAATACTAATAATTTGCATCTACTCATCATTCTGATCTTATTATCCCATTGTTAGTTTGTTTTTTGGTATTCTGCTGTGTCATGAATTATACTGGCAGATTATGAACTCTTGGGCATAATAGAGGCTCCAAAGCACTACACCAATACAAAGAATCAGAGCAACTCTCATAAAACAACTTAAGACGTGAAAATTACTGATGTTTCAGCCTTCTAACACCACACATTCATTTATTATTAATGGCATTTATGATACAAAAAGCAGATATTTTTTATTACACACAGTATGTTATATATTAGCGCAGTATTTTATTAGTATTAGCTGATGTGATGTATTATCTTATTTTTAAAGGATGTTACTTATACTGAAGACAAATGGCTCTTATAAAACTGTCTCAAGACTGTGACAGCATACAGAAAATCCTTTTCTCAGCCAACTCACCCATCAAAAGCAAGTGATTTGCAATTGTACAATTTAGAACAAGAAGGAAGGGAAAAATTACCTGGCTATCAAATAATCCACTTTCAAATTTAGCACCTTCTGGAGAATACTGGAATCTCGAATGAGATAGCGGAGGGCTCGTAATCCTGCTGCTCGCACCTCTTTTGCTTCATTTAGTAAAGCTAACCTCAGACTACAATGAAGAAAAGAAGTGGGACAAACCATTATTATCAACAGGTAGGACTTCACCATCTGAAATGCAGCTACTACGTACTCGGTTAAAAATAAAAAGTCTGATTTTTAAAAGGAAATGTTCTGCATTAATTTTCCGGTTTTGAGATATTAATCTGTACAGCCTAGAAGGCAAAACTCCAACCTGACAGCAGATGTAGACAACGTATTACTCTGAAAAAGCCACAAATCAATTTTCCCCCACCCAAAGAATAGCTTGTACAGCCATGAAATGATACATGAACAAGATCTGTATACCACTTGGTATTTGACAAAACAGCTGAGCACAATATTAGTCCAAGAACATTAATTGGTAGAGAGCATTTCCTCCTCTGCTAGACTAACAACCTGTAAGCATGAGTCATCAAAACAAATGTCTTGACACCTAATAGAGACAAATTTGCACTGAAGGTGTTATGGTACCATGTTACATTTACGTGAATTATGACATTCATAACTTAAGCAGCCCAAGACACAACAGACTTTTACAGATTTCATTTTAACATATAATCAAATTTACTTCTCTTCAGAGAGATTTTGAAAGGTTTTACTTACACTGAGGTGAGTTTCCCTAACAGAAATAAGATTACAATGTCATTTCCTGAATTCACTATCTAGGTAAAAAGAAACAAGATAGTGAAGGCCTCCAGAGTTTGAAAGTTTTAAGTGACACACTGTCCTCCTCAAGGCCCTAAAAATATTTACCCCTTTTCCTTGACTACACAAGGGTAGGAAACCCCTCAACCTCACAGTGATACATTTAGTAAGATTCTTTCAGTGGACATTTAAGAATGTAAATACTCCAGCCAGCAAGACTGAATTTCTACATATACAAACAGCTAATTTCTTATTTTTCTTATTCTAGGATTGTCCCAAGGCCAAAAATCTTCTGAATCTTTCTGAATATTAATCAGCCTGTGTAAGAGTCACTGTAGCAGGAACATACTTCCAGCTGATAACCTAGACCACGTCGAAAGGCTGCAATACTATATGCAAATAAAGATGGACCAATTATTACTTTCAGCACCAAGCAGGGAATTACTCCAGGAAGACCATTTTTGATGTAATACCAAATATGACTCTTCACATAAAAACTGTCTATTTATTTTAAGCTGAGCTAGAAGCAAATAAGAAGCATTCTCAATACTGTCAGGTTAAGAAAAATTATTTAAAAAAAAAAGGCAACTCTTCAATTGTGCTGAGCAGATAATAGGTCGTCTTTAGATAACGAATCATACACTGTTTCCAGTTTCACAGCTTTGCAGAGATGGAAGTCTGACAGGTGAGCACAGAAGACTCAGTTCTACTCAACAGTGTTCTTCTATTTGAATTTTTATCTCACAATTTACAATCTCTCTGGATATTCCAGTTTAAGATACTTCAGCAAAGTCTCCTCTTAGGCCAGAAGTTACCCATTACTCACACAAATGGTGCTGTTGCTATCAGTGACATTTCTTATTAGGACAACCAAGTACTGAATTTGGACCTTTTTCTTCCTCTTCCAGTAAAGTACGTTACTTATATATTTGAGTGCAAAACATTTTTTGAATGGCAGACCACAATAGTCTTTAAACAAACTGTATCTCAAAAGCAATCAATGATTTGAAAGCTCATTCTATAACTCATGAGAGGAGGGTATTCTTAACTTGCTGACAGAAGTTAATTTAAGAATTGTCAACAGTGAAATCACTATAAAGAACAACACTACCATGAGATTAAACATCCAAAAGCAAAAGGTATCAAAAAGGGATGCACACTATCTTTAAATAGTGAAAAAGCTATGAAAATATATAGCTAGCCAGAAAGATACACATGCAAAATAAAGGCCATAAAAATCCATAGATTTCTATTCAAAGCAATGTCATATACAAGTTTACAAGGTTGGACAAAAGACTCCATTAAAAACAAAAACTAAGAAAAAAACCTGACCAGCCAATGACTGACCTGTAAAAACTTGTGAGAAATCTGACCTTATGAAGACAAGATCTGTTACATCAGGCAGAAAAAAAGTTTATGAAAATCTGTATGTGTGTCTATGTGTCTACATGTTCTGACTTCAGCCGTACCACAAGAAGAAAACTTGAAAAATTAAACTGGACCCACTGGATAACCCAAAAGAACAAAGCAAAAAGACTGAGATAGGTATAACAGAAACAAGCATTTTCTTCACACTAAAGTCACTACTTTAGAGATCTGTGTGACAATCCTTTTCTAAAGCTTTTTGTTATACAAAGTAACAGCTAGACTAAAAAGTGAAAATTATGGTAGGACTGAAAGAAATCTATCAGTATTGTCAGTAGCCCACCAAGGTTCTCATCTAAATGCTTGGAAAAAAACACTAACATGAACTATCTGCATACCTTTCTAGCATCGTATCATAAACAGTAGTGACAGAGATGAAGAAAAAGGTGATAAAAAGGTCTGTACAAAAAGGACTCTGAAAGGTGTCCAGAGAACTGTTCATGATCTTAAAATAAAATCACCTTAGAATAAAACCAGATAGCTGCATGAAGCACCCAGCAGTGCTTACCTAAACTATATCACAGAATCTCTATGGCTGGAAAAAAATACCTTTAGGATCACCAAGTCCAATTATAATCTGACTTCAACAGTACTGGCACTACACCAGATCCTTGAGCACCATATGTAGACAGCTTTTAACACCTCCAGAGATGCTGATCACCTCTCTGGGCAGCCTGTTCAGTCTTTGATAACCCTTTCAGTATATAAGATTTTCCTAATGACTCACTGAAACCTACTCTGGTGCAACTTGATGCCATTTCCTTCGGTCCTATCAGTTGTGACTTGCGAGAAGAGACCAACACCCCCCTGTCTCCCCCAAGCCTCCTTCAGACTAAACAATCCCAACTCCCTCAGCCACTCCACATAGGGCTTATTCTCAAGACCCTTCATCAGCTTTGCTGACCCTCTGAACCTGCTCCAGCACCTCAGTATCTTTCTTACACTGTGGCATCCAAAACCGAACACAGTACTCATGCTGTAGCCTCACCAGTACTGAGTTCACTGGGACAATCACTTCTCTAGTCCTGCTGGCCCCACTATTCCTGATGCAAGCCAGGATGACATTGGTCTTCTTGGCCACCTGGGCACACTCTGGCTCGTGTTCAGCCAACTGTTGATCAACACTCCCACATCCCTTTCTGCTGAGCAGCTTCCCAGCCACCCTTCCCCAGGCCTGTAGTGTTGTATGGGGTTGCTGAAGACCACAGAGTTGGCCTCAGCCCATTAATCCAGCTGGTCCAGGTCCCTCAGCAGTGCCTTCCTACCCTCAAGTAGATCAACACTTCCACCCAACTTGGTGTTGTCTGCATACTTAATGAGGGTGCTCTCAATCTCCTCATTAGTATCATTGATAAAGATATTAAACAGGAGTGGCCCCAGCACTGAGGAACACCACTTGTGACCAGCTGTTAACTGTATTTAACAACATTCACTACGGTTCTCTGGGCCCAGACATCCAGCCAGTGTTTGATCCAGCAGAGTGTGAGTCCATCCATGCCTAGGGCAGCCAGTTTTTTCATGAGGATCATGTGGGGAACAGTATTAAAGGTTTTGCTGAACTCCAGGTAAACAAAGTCCACAGCCTTTAGGTCATCCACCAAACGAGTCACCTTGTCATAGAAGGCGATGAACCATTAAGCAGGAGGTGCTGTTCATGAACCTGTGCTGGCTGGGCCTCATCACCTGGTTGTCCTGTATATGGTGTGCTATGGTGCTCAAGATGATTTGTTCCAAGACCTTCCCTGGCACTGAGGCCAGAGTGACAGATCTGTAGCTCCCCAGAACCTCCTTCCAGACCTTCCTGCAGATTGATGTCATATTTGCTAACCTCCAATGTGTTGGGACCACCTCAGTTAGCCAGGACTGCTGATAAATCATGAAGAGTGGCTTAATGAACACATCTGCCAACTCCAGCACCCTTGGATGTAACCCATCTGGCCACATAGACTTGTGTCTATCTAGGTGGTGCAGCAGGTATGCACACTCCACATACATCTGTAGCTGAAAGTAGCCAAAAGACATCATGATTGTGTAAGAGAACAACTAACTACAGTACTATTTACACTTAACATACTGGGGCAACTGAAGAAGTTAAAATAACCTCCTAGGACAGCATTAAGGCTAATAAACATAAAGACTGAAACAAAAAGTCTGGAAGAATTAACAAAGGATGGAATAAGGAAGGATATTCACTACCTATTACAGGATCATTCTCACACCTTTTTCTAAAGCATCTCATCCACTTGCTACAGAATAAGCATGGTTTTGACACATATGTGTTTGATCCAGCCAGGTAATTTGTGAGTATTTTTAATTGTTTTGGGGGCCAAAGGCTTTTGGCACATCACTACAAGACCTCAAAAGTTTCTGAGGCCTACCAACACTATTTTCTTCATGGCTCAAGACTTCCTGTCATCTGTCAATGGCATGGTCCTCTGGGACCTAGGAAGACCCATCTACACTATAGAATGACAAGAAAATGTGTCACTGTCATCTCCATCTGCTGGCAGGAAGAAACTATAATCAGGCATCTGGACTAACAAAATTCTAAAAAGAGAATGCCTTCTGAAAAACAGATCTTTATTCCGAGAATAACTGCAGTTACTGCAGACTGCAACTGTCTTTGTTTTTCAAATTTTTAGTTCTAGTAAGGAAAATCAGTTCTATTTAAGAAAACAACTTACAATATTTTTACAAGAAATCACACAAGTTTTCACATTTTACTTATGAGTGACTAAACAAGCTTTTCCAAGTCAGATAGCTAAACTGAAAGAACAAAAAATCATATTAAATACTGTATCTTAGTTGTTTCTGCCACCAATGTTGAATATCAGGATAAATTTACCAATGTTTGTGTGAAAACACAGAAGTTACGGACACAAGCACATAGTTACTTTTGATCAAAGAAATGGCAACAAAATACACAAAAATTCCACTTGAAAGTACATACACAGGGAAAGCAAGGAAAGCAATGCTACAAAGACATACATACATACCAAATTAACATAAAATGTTTATCTTTAAATCCTGATTCTATATCAAGATTATGATCTAAATTCTGTAAATGCATATTTTTACTAACCGTTTTTTGCAAGTACTGACAGGTATATAATAAAGAAATCAGTATTTGTATCTCAGAAATATTTTAGTAAGTGAGAAACACATTATTTGCTTTCAGGCAAAGTGAAAAACCCTCCAGGGTTGCATTATGAAATTTCAAACACATTAGAAAGACAAAATACTAGCTAAAAAGTACAAATAAAGTTTATTTAATTTTATCTAGAACAATTAAAGTATCCTAGTATTGCTCTAGTGCTCCTTACTACTTACCATATGATGATGCTGTCATATGTAAACCCTAGTTTTTCTTCAGCATGGCCAGTATTACAAAGCAGCTGAAAATGAAAAGAAAACATCTGTTGTTTACTACTAAGACTGATTATGTGAAACCATAGATTTTCTGGCAATGCTTCCAAAGAAACCTCAGTGATTTCAACTTCAGACTTCCCTAAGAATTTCTGCTGTCCTAAATACAACAGATAGACAGACATGAATCTGTAGCTTCTCATACTAGAGAAAAGCTTGCACAATTGTGTAAATTGACTACTGTTTAGTTTTTCAACTCCAGAATGCTAGTTGGGCAATTGGTAACTTGAGCAGAGATTAGAAAGAATTAAGTCTGCATTCAAAAAGAGGACATGGATGAGACTTCTGAAGCAAAGATTGACACTGATGGTTCACTGTCATGTTTTGTCAGAGCAGCACAGGTGTAGAAAAAAATATAAATAAAAATAATCAGAAGGCATTGCCAACATAAGTGTTCTGTAACTGACATTTGGCCCAGACTGACATTAATTACATAGAACTTGAACTGCTGAAAAGTCAGTGCAAAGTTTTAATTTATGCATGCAAAAAGACACCTATAAGCTGTTGCAAATACTGAACACTTCAAAATTAATATATATGGTTGAACACAATGCTGAAGATTTATAGGAACAGTTTTACATCCAAGCCCAAAGTCAAAGGAGCAATTTACTGAGTGCCCGTGTTTTAGCCCCTTAAGAAAAGGAGAAAAAGTCTCTTCTCTATGAAGAGCTGGTGCTGTTCTCCTTTGCAAGAGTGGCAAAGGAATTTCAAGTGATCACATTTACTACCCCTAGCTAAAAATTATAGAATTCTGTATTATCACATCCAAATCCCAAAGCACTTTTCCAAGCATTTCTAAAAATCTCAAGTGACTAATACTGATTGTAACAGCTTTGCACTTTGTCCTCCCTTTTCCAAACAGCCATGTGTTCAGTTCTGAGCCAGCACAGTATTAACAGTTACTCCTCAATGAGCTCAGGAAGTATTTGTGCTAACTAGTGAATACCCCTGGTTTGAAATTATTATGTCAAACCCTCTGACATGTTCTTTATATTTATTTATTGCTAACAATAAGAAATTTAGAACAAACTAAGTGAACAGTTAATTTAAGGCTGCTATAAGTTGAAATATTTACATGTTCTATGCTCTTGCACTACTGTTCATCTCTATCTGAAAAAAAAGCAGCACAATGCACAGAAATTATGCTTTCAATTAAACCTATTTTATTAGCATGATGGTTTAAATTCAAGTGATACCTAGGTTTATTCTCAACAAGTACATATCTTTCGAGGATCATGTTACATTTTAAAAAATAATTTTTGATATTCTGAGAAAAATGCTAAGTGCTAATGCTGAAATTGGAAGTTGTTAATGAGACAGGTTATTAAACTGACCACATTTATAAATAATCTAAGCTGATAGCAAGAAATGCTAAGAAAATGCAAAGTCCATAACCAAACATGATAATAAAACATAAATAAAGTTATATAATAACTGCTTTTCCTCCACCCTTCAAATTTAATAAAACCAGACAACTGCTGCATTGACTGGATATGACAGTATGTCATTTCCTAGCATCAATCTATTTTATGTAGTTGTATGGACTGCCTAAGGCCACAACTGCTGCTTTAGCATTTCTATTGACATCTTATGAACTGTAAAAATTGGCTGGCAGAGTGTAAGCACAACAATGTGAGAAGACAGTGAGTAAAAACAGTTCATCATTCAGTTTCAGACAAGTACGTGAATAGTTGGTTAGGCCAATAATTTATACATCTTAGAAAACCTCTCCTCAGCATTCCACCCCAGACACAAGTGAGAAAACATAATTTAACATACCAGACTATCCTCAGTCGTTTTTACCTGCTTAAAAAAAAAGCCACAGAATTCTAATTCTGTGGTAGGAAGAAACATTTTTAGAAAGCACCTATAGTGTGCACTAGTGCATTTCTGGAGTGAGTCCCTTATCATCATACTTACCACTGACTTGTATGTTGAGCGGCCCCAAGAGAAGGAAGATGACATGTTTCTGGAGCTCACTTAACTTGCTGCTAAAGAGCATTCAGTTTACTGACAACTGGACCAGAGCTGGTCCTCAATACCAATTGTTCTCCTCTGTATGTGCTCCCACTCCACGCACTCTCACTCATATAGAAAGAATCTTAAACTTATATTGAAACTGAAACATATTCATGTAACCTGACAACAGTTAAAAGTTTCACCAAATTTAACTGATGGACGGATACAGATTTCAGAATCAGATAATTATTATTGAAGTGCTTGATGGTGTCTGTGCATAAATTTAAAATATTTCTCACAGAGAAAGCACAGATAGAATTGGCTAAAAAGACTTAGCTACTTTAGCTATTACTTTATTCTGATTTCAATTGGCCACAGTTATTTATGTAGTAGCTTTTTTTGCTATTTACACATGTGTGTGCCTACAGGATTTCCAGCTAGAATAGAATTTAAAAGATGGGACAGCAAGATCAGAATTCAAAATGTTTCAGTGATTTAAAAGTCATGCCCAAACTCAATAGGAAAATTCAATTAAATAAAAGAGTGTAAAATACCCTTCAGAATACCACACATTAACAGAGACTTAAAACCCAAAGAAGTCCATCAGAAACACAAGAGGTCCAGAAAACTCTCAGAATGTTAAATACAAAACCAAATTTTAAAAGGAAAGCAAAAATAGTAAGTTACAACAAGCTATAAACTAAATTATTTGATGTGATATCATATCATGAAAAAAAAAAGTTTGGGAATACTAATAGGATTGCATTATGTATGCAATTAAGACTTTTCCTTCCTACTTTACAGATTGCTCTCAAAAACTGCATGAAGAATAAAATTTTGAGTGAAATATTTTAAGAGCACACAACCTGGAAAAAATAGTAGGAAAATCTACAAGGCAGCTAGATAATAAACCCATGTCAAGGCTGAGAAATGGTGTTTATTTATCCTACAGGAGGGGGGGGGCGGGGGAAGAGAGAAAGAAAAGAAAACCAAACAAAACAAAACACCGGGCAAAAGTAAGGTTAAATTATATGGGGAAAAAAATGTCATGGAAGCTGCTGTAAGGAAGATGCTGTTCATCTCATCTCAATGTTTTAGGTATTTACTCAATTATAAATGTCTGGTCTTAGATTTACTAGAGGAAAAACTTTGTCACTTTCTTCTGATTTCACCTTCAAACAACATTAAGCAGGTCAATGATTCTGGCCCAAATGCAGTCATTTTTGTAGATGGCTGAATTCTTGACAAAGCCAAGTAACTGTCCTAGGTTTCATTATAACATTCACCAATTAACACAGGTAACACTATGCAGTGTAAGTCTGTAGGCAAGCAGTACCAGAATATTAAAATCTGCTTTTGGCTATACATCACTACATTTCACTAAAATGACACTGAATCTTATGTAAATGCCTGAATTTATGCAAACATATATAATATATATTACATGTATGTATTTTTATATATACAGGAATACATGTTACATATTTTTTTATATATATACACATGCAAACACACAGACCATATTCTGCTTGTTAAAACTACCCTTAAGTCAAGTCAAATTCAAAATTTTTGATATAATAGTGAATGGGAATAGCAGAGATTCTTTGAGGGTATGATTTAATATTAGGACAAAATAGTACTTATACTAGGTCAGACAGTGACTAACTCACAGTGAAGGGTTTTTTTCACGTTTACTGTCAGCTATGAGTTTTTCATGCTACTTGAATGAATTATAGCAGTATGAGTAATACATCAACATGGCTTGGAAACACTAGCTGAAAACAACAAAACCACAGGAGGTCAACAGCATACATACATAAGCTGAGGGCACACTTAGACCAATCAAACTTACGCTTAATAGAATAGTCACAGCAGTTACTAAGTAGGCTATTCTACGCATCAAAAATGTAATTATATTGTAATTTTGGAAATACAGTTTGAATCTTCACTGGCAATATGTATGAGGATACTACTTAGCACATCCTAGTCTTATCAGAAATCTCTACTGAAATGGCAGACTTTGGATTTAGACCTATTAGCTCTCCAGGACTGTTCTACAGCTGAGTGGCCCTCAGCAGATGTCCTGTTGCTATCTGCAATATACTTCATCACTCAAGTTTTGCCCATAGTGGTTTAGCTCCTTGGGTAAATGTTACAGTCAGAATCTGAGACACCTGGCTTTTGCAAAGACCGCTGAGATTCTAAAATGACAGACTATGAATTAGACAGAGATGAAAGTCTGTGAAATTATCTGTAGTCACAAACTCAGTGCATATTGTCATAAAATTCAGCAGCATGGTCAAAAGTTTACAAATAAATAGAGCAGAATAGTATAGCTTCATTAAATAGTTAGTTTTGAGCAGATTGAAAATATAATTTTCCATATCACTGATGCTATTGAATTGCTAAATTCAAGCTTAAATAAGCTTCATTTTATTCTTAAAGAGGCATGTTCCTTTTTGAATGAAAAACAGATCTGTGGATCTTTTATTTTGTTCATCAGTTAAATATGCTTTTAGGTTAACAAAAGTCATATAGGATCTTTCAGAAGAGATAAACCTTCTATAATAAAAGATTCTCAGTAAATATTTCAAATCCAAAGATGTTTTCCACTAGGTGAGTGCAATTGTACAGTTCCTTCCAGCTTTCAGTAACTACTTCTCATGGGGGTGGGGAAAACCTGAAAGAAGTAACAATGATGTTCTGGTATTAATCAGCAGAAGCTGGGAAACTTCAAGGTGCTTGCTTTACGTAGCTGACCACATAAATCAAAGATGGGTAATCCTACTCAATTTACTGAAGCCAAAGGCAAATACCAACTGCTGTGACATCTGAAAGTGTCACTGACTATTTACTAGTAGTCAAATCCTCAAACAGTTTTCAGGTCAAAATTCTGATTAATTTAACTAGGGACGCAGGTGTTTTGAAAACAAGATTACTTTGGTTTAATATAAATTAGGCAGTACTTCATGAATATTTTTGTGCACAAAACTGCAGCTTCACTTTAGGTGATGAGCAGCTGATGAGGAGAAAAACTTCTACATCTGCCACTGCTGTGATTCAGAACTAAACACACCTTTCCACACCCTGAGTGTCACCAGACTGGGAATCTTAATTTCTTGGAGCAGAAAACTTACAGCACCTGTTCGTCACGAAGAATTCACATTCTGCAGCCAGAAAGGCAAGAACATGAATTTGAAGGTTTTTATTAAGAAGTACTAGCTGAAAGTTGAGCGAAATGCAAGTTTTTGTAAATTATCATGTACACAGTGTACTTTGTACAGTAAGTATGAGTGCTGTGGGGACATGAATGCCACTAATTAACACTTCTCTTCAAGGGAAAGACAAATGATAAGGGAGTTACAGGTCTTCAGCATGCAAGCTTCATACAAAATACCTGCTAACGGTTATCAGTCTTGCAGATAAAGCAAAAAATCCTGTTGCCTGCTGACCACCATTATTTTAATAAATGTTATTGAAAGTATTTTAACTCCTGCCTGTCTAGTTCTGTACTAGTTAAAAAAAAATATACAGGGGGATTACTTTCTTTCTCCTTAAATAAAGGGGGTGGGGGGAATAAACTCCACCTTAAATATCTACCCATCTTTCAAGGAAACACCAGGTATCTTGAAATGAATACAAAACTTAATGGCCACCACGATCTTTCAGCAAAATCCATGTTAACTTACATTGCTTGTTTCCATATGAAACACTTTGCTTGCCCTAACTAAAGAACCAAACAGCATTTTATCCAAATGCTGGATCTGCCCACTCTTTGAAGGGGGCACCACCCCACCTAGGGCAGGAGGGAGCAACTGCTTAGACTAGTGCTGACATTTAAAGCATAATAATACTAGCTAATTATAATAACACTATACTTAACTATGAAATGTAACTCTCCTGCTAATTATTATTTTAATAACAGTAGTAGCAGGAGACTTAAGTTTTATAGACTGTATGATTTTATCAGAAACATGCTATAAAAAAAGTTTCCAAGGTCCTTTCCATGTCTTTTGGACAAATATCCTACACAACTAGTAGCTTTGCAAAAAATTGACCATAAAATGCAACAATTTACAAACAAATCAAGTTAATCTTCAATAGAATTCCAAGACAGGATAAAAACATCCTCAGCTCTCAGTACATCTACCATCCTCATACTCCTATTTCAAAGGGGAAAATGAGACTGTATCAACTCATGGTAGAAGACTAGAGTGTAAAAAGGAAATGAAAACAACATCTCCAAGCTCCAGGCTTTCAGTCTTAACCACTGGAATGAAAAACAGAACTGTTCCAACCACAAGGCAGACTATACAATACAATTTGCAACTTTTATTCTATTTCCATAACTGCATTTACAGTTTGAACAAAAACATGAAGAGTTTTCAAAACCAAATGTACAAGTTATTATTTATAAAGCAGATTTCCAGGGAGATGACTGTATGAACAAGAGACAAATATTTATTAGAGTAGGGTGATTCCCTTATACAGGATGGAAACCACATTATGAACTACAGTCTCTGTCTTCAAAAGTCATACTTAATTTTAACAAGTTACTTTTCACAAATTTGTAACTTCTTTACAGTCTTAAGTCAAATTTATGAAAACATTCCCTGTGTTTAAGTACTGTCCATTTTAACACCAGGCTAAGTATAAAGAACAAACTCTTCAAATATTCAATTATGGAATTATTCAATTTTTCAAAAATATCTTTTAAAAGAATTTTTGGTTCATCCTTTAATTAAAGTATACATATTTGCAAGTTTACCACATTTAGAGGTGCTTAACATCTGATTTTCAGTAGTAAAATCAACATAGTTTTAATATCCAGAGCTTCAAATAATGACTTTTCACTAGAAAACATGCACCTGCAAACCTAATCCAGGTCTTTAGTTTTAAGGCAGATAGAGAATTTGGAAGCACTCATATTTTAAAGTTTCCAGATAAGCACAAAAAGGAAACACAGTTCCGCATCAACCTTTTCTAGCACGGTAAAGGGATTTCTTACAACAGACTTTGAAATCTCAGTAAAAATAGCAGTGTTTTGTCAATGATCAGAGAGACTGGCAGACATAACAACAGAACAACCCAAAGAAAAGATGACAGTGTGAATTTAGATCCTCAGTGAATGCCGTGAACATATATATTCTCTGAACTAAATCAGAAAATTGAGCGTTTACAGATTTGTTATTAATGCACTAGAATATAAATTTATTATTGTGATTTTCCTCTCAGAACTCGCCCTCCTGCTAACTGAATCTCATACACTATCACTGAAGTGCTGTTCAATCTTACAAGGAGTGCTTTTAACAGCCAAGAAGCATGTCTACTTTGAAGATTATCATGTATGTTTGTCTTTCTCATACCAACTTGTATCTCAAACTTGCCCTTGAGCATTCAATCTTTCACTTGAGATTGTCTTAAAACTGTCAAGTAACCTCCTGGTTATCTTACTCAAGGATCTGTCACCAGCTCATCTGTAACAATGATAATTTAAACCTTTACTCACAAAATTCTCCACTACTACCATCATTTCTTTGCTACTGCTGATTGCAGGTCCATCCTTTATCAGAGACACCTGCACTTCAGGCATGCCACTCTCCTTATCTGTGATGCTCTTATCAGAAAAGTGTGCAACTTACCAGCTCCTTCTGAGGATCAGTCCATCCATTCAGGTAACAATCATACTGAAGCTCCAGTATCTCCTGTCTCACTGACTGCAATACACTTTTCCCTTGCTTTTACAAATGAAATGCTGATCTGACCACAACCATTCATTATGCTGCGACAAATACCCTCTTCCTAACTCCCTCCCCACCTCACTTCAGTCCTCTCTGATCCTCTCCACAGATTTCTTATCTACCCCAAATAAATGGTACTTGTCCTCCTTCTGAAAGGCCTTTCATGGCCTCTCTTCAGCCTCCACACTAACTCTGCAACAAGTTTTTAGTTGTTGCCTCCCATAAGCTCACATTGACAGCTTCCAACATACCTGTCATACTTTCAGGCAAGTACCTGTCACATTCCCATGACCTGGACACACATATTTGGAAAAAACACCGAAAAATCAGCAATACAGACCATTTCTAGAATATTTTTCACTGTGAGAACTGCAGTGAAAGTTGACAGTTGCTATTCTATTAATGTCACTGCAGATCATGCTCATTGATAGTCCTCCCGTTCACCATACTCTGTCATTTTACATCCAGACAGTCCAGAACTTCATATTTTTTATTCAATTCTGTGGAGCAGGAACCAATTGTTAACTCTATTTGTGCAACTTAATCCATTAATTGGGAGCCATTTCAGGCTTTTAAGTAGTAAAATACCATAAAAATTCAGCCAGTAGGACATGTAGACAAGCTTCATCATAAACCTGCATTTATGTATTTGCTTGTCCTTATTTACACCTTTCCTCTCCTTACAGTATGTAGATTTCAAGTACTGTTGCATGTTACTAAGCTGTTTCATCAATCTCCCAGCCAATGGCTAATAACAGACATACAAAGTATTTTTGCCTGTTCAATTATACCACTTGAGCTCTTACCTTAGTAAAATTATTCAAGTGACCTAGTTTTCTCATATTTGAAACACCTTGTAATTTGGCCACATTTTGGAGAATCTCTCTCATATTATCACAGGGTTCTGCAAAAGAAAACAGGTTATTAGCAGATACAGTTAAAAAAATAAATCTGAACATGCATTCAACATGCAGTTTCCTAAATACAACAGGTACTCTCCCAATCTTAAGTAAGGATGCAGACCATTTTTTCCTCAAGAACAATCAATTTGATTTACATTTAAAACCTGAACCTGGCACATTTGAGCTCTCTAAAATAAATGCCACAGCCCATGGAGAAGACAGACTCCATTTTTAAATCAGATTTGAATCAGAATCTTATATTTACAATTTATTAAGAAATCAATTTAGTGTCTGAAACTGCAATCCTAGTGTCTTGTAACTGAACAGCTTTACACTTAATCTCTTGTAATTTAAAGACAAGAAGTAAAAAGATAGCATGTTACTTCCACACCATATGACTTTTTTTCTCTCTCCAGAAAAATGGTCGCTGGGACTTTGAGAAGATGAGCCCCTTTTCTACTCTCCGTCTTAATCTCTGTCCACAATAATTCTCAACTTACTAGGCGGCTAGGACTTTGCAGTGACATGAGAACTGAACTACAAGGTAAACAGGAGGACTAAGAACGTCTTCTCCTTTCTTTCTAAAAGCCTCCCATAACAAAACCAACCAAACCCCCCCCCCCCCCCCAAAAAAAAACCAAACCAAAAATCACTATTCAGACACCTGCATTCTTGTGGGAAACTGCAAAGGACTACCAGACATCATCAGAAGAGACAATATTGCCCCACCTTTAGGAATAAGATTGGGAGTTGAGACAAAGTGGGACAAGAAGCACAGGGTGGTGTGTACAAAGCTACTGTAGTAGAAACTGCTGCTAAGATCTGTACACAGAGATACTGCAGCAGAACAGTTTTTAAAGGGAGATGCTTGACTGCAGAATTTTCATGCAGTCTTGAAATAGACACTGTGTGATGGGCACTAAAACAATATCAACAGCACTGTAGCTTGAAATAAATTAAATACCAAGGCTATAGTCGAGATGTGAATTGTTAGCATGTAATACATTACAACAAAAAAAATAAAATTTGCATTACATAAAAAGAAGTCTTTAGAGACAAAACCTGAGGAGTCTAAACACCAGATACCTAGAAAGGAGCAAAGAGAAGGGGTTTGTCTGTGGTGCCCCACACTAACTTCAGTAAGAGAAGCTTACTTCCTACTGCAGTATGAACAGCTACAGCTGAACTTGGACATATACACAAAGTTTATGTCCCTGTTCATCCTAAAGGCATATTGTATATTTTTCATTATACAAAGAAAATCAAGTGACAAAGATGTAAAGAAGCACCTTCTTCACCACCTCTTTACAAACCAACAAGTTTATCAGCAACAAATTTGAAAAAGCATAGCTAACAATCTCATCAGGATATATCCAGAATGTATTCGGAAAGGTAAAATTCTGTAATCAAACTACCATCAGAAATACAAGACAGTATTTAAAGATTAAGACAACTACAGGCAGGCACATGAATTAAGATATGTAAGACTGTACACCCACTGTGGTCAATAGAGACCTCATCTATCAGCTGATGATGTAGAAAACAATCGACTAGCTGCAAGATGCCTACTCAAAGGTAAGGTCAATCAGCTGTACTGACTACACTTCTGAAACTTTAACACATGTACAGATATGCTACTGACACACCACGTAATTGTGATTTTTTTTCAAAGAATCAGTGAGATTTTGGGAAGATATGACAGTCCTAAATGTGGACATCAATCTCAATCTAAATGAGCTTGATGTGAAATACACTTCTCCAGAATCCTAAATCACAGCAACAAGCAAAGGTAACCATTGCATACACAGTCAGAAATAAAGACTGCAGATATAACACCTGCTATTACAAGACAGTTTGCACAGGGAAACCAAACATCCAATAACTTTGAATTTAAATTGGAATATGTGCATGCACCTCTTTGAACTCCCCCAAACCAGAAAAAAAAAAATTATACACACCCAAACAAACAAAAATTGTGTATACGATCACAGAAATTAGAGACGGTGCAAAATCTTACTACATTCATCCCAAGTTTAGGATTCCTCTGCACAGTTTACTCTTCCAGGGCTTCACTCAGTTTGAGAGGTTTGCAATAGCACAAGCCATAGAAACATAATAACAATAGAAATACTGAGGACAAGCAGGTTGTGATAGTTATGGCACTACAAATAATCTACATCATAACATTTAATTTCAAGGGAACATAACAGAAAAGTAAAATAACACTTGTAATTTGATTTTGATGAAAATACGGTTTGGCTGTTTTTTACACTTTGGCCTACTTTGTGTAGCAGGTGCAAATCTCCCTGGCTCACACCACTTTTGGACCTGAAACACACCCCATTACATCACAAGCAATATCCCAGGTGAGCAGCCTCAGAATTTTCTACTTCAATTCTCTAAAGAACAAGCAGCAACAACAACTTTCTAAAAAGACTGGAAATATGTTTGTAAGGTTTCATTTGGAATGCAGATAGCTACATACTCAAGGTAGACATCTACAGACTAAATTCACTATATGGACAGGAAAGACCAGGAGACGAGACCAGGAAATCTCTTGTACATCACTGGCAATGAAAATTTCTATTCAGCTACCTGATAAGAGCAGGCACTAACTCAGAAGTGAGTGAGGTACATTATACAGAAAGGCAACCAATTTGGATGTAAAGAAACCAGAATATGATGATGTTACTACTTCCCATGTTAACAATTCTGTACTTTATAACAACGCTGCTTAACTAAAATGTGCACTAAAGCCTTGGTTGGATAAAAAGATTGAAAACTAAAAACTTTAGTCCCTCTCTGAAATGCTTATATGCCACTGCACGGAGCACGGGGAATAAGCAGGAGGAGCTAGAGATATATGTTAGAATGTGTAACTATGACATAGTTGCAATTACTGAGACGTGGTGGGACAGCTCCCATGACTGGAATGTTGTCATGGATGGCTATGTACTATTCAGAAGAGATAGACCAGCAAGACAAGGCAGTGGTGTTGCTCTCTACGTGCGAGAACAACTGAAGTGTATTAGGGTCTATCCAGGAGGGGAGGTAGAACAGGTTGAAAGCTGGTGGGTAAAACTCAAGGGACAAGGAAAAGGGAGTGAAACTGTTCTGGGTGTCTATTACAGACCACCAAACCAGGAAGAAGGTTCTGACAAGGCCTTCTACAGTCAGCTGGAAGTGGCCTCTAGAACACTCTCCCTGGGAGTCATGGGTGACTTCAATCACCCTGATATTTGTTGGAAAGCCCACGCAGCCAGGCATTCCCAGTCTAAAAGGCTCTTGCAGGGCAGAGATGATTATTTCCTTACAAAGGCAGTGGAGGAACCAACAAGGAGAGGTGCACTGCTGGACCTTGTATTAACTGATAAGGAAGGACTGGTTGGGGACATTAGGGTTGGGAACAGCCTAGGTGACACTGATCACAAACTGGCGGAGTTTAGTATTATACAAGGGGGAAGTAGAGCAGTAAGTAGGACTACAATCCTGGACTTCCACAGGGCTAACTTTGAACTCTTCAAAGATCTGCTTGCAGGAATCCCATGGGCTAGGACTCCGGACGGTAAAGGAGTCCAAGAAAGTTGGTTAACTTTTATATACCACTTCCTCCAGGCCCAAGATAGACGTATTCCATTGAGGAAAAAAAATGGGAAGGCGTGCTAGGAGACCTGCATGGATGAGCAGGGAGCTTCTGAAGGAGATTTCAAGGAAGAGAGAAGTTTACAGCTCATGGA